>VWZZ01007711.1:78123-127200 GCA_013399095.1 Psophia crepitans | reverse complement strand
TCTTTTCTCTTTTTTTTTCTTTTAACACTACTAGAATTAAGGTATGAAGTCCCATCAAGCATGCATCACCTGTAAAACACATTTTGCATTTAACAGGGAAAAAAAGCTTTTTTTTTCTTAAAACACAGTGCATAAAAGAGTACTCACTGTTCAGCTAAATGCACAGAAATGGAGACACTAAGCTGTTAAACTTACGGTGGTGCCAGAGATGGTACACACATCCATACATGCCGTTTACCTATGAACTTACCTCACATAGGGAGCAATGCAGTGAATGCAAACACAGGCATGTAGATGGGTAATTATGATGAAAGAATAAAATATTAAACTCAGATGCTTCTCTCTCACAGCCTGTCTCTTCTGCACCTGAGTCTGTGCAACCTCTGCTATCACTGAAAGCAGCTGTGCAGAGGACTTGGGGGTGCTGGTTGATGAGAAGCCCAACATGAGCCAGCACTGTGCACTGGCAGCCCAGAAAGCCAACCATGTCCTGGGCTGCATCAAAACCAGTGTGGCCAGCAGGTCAAGGGAGGTGATTCTGCCCCTCCACTCTTGTGAGATCCCACCTGGAGTACTGCATCCATCTCTGGGGTCTCCAGTACAAGAAAGACATGGGGCTTCTGGAGCAAGACCAGAGGAGGCCACGAAGATGATCAGAGGGCTGGAGAACCACTCGTATGAAGACAGACTGAAAGAGTTGGAGTTGTTCAGCCTGGAGAAGAGAAGGCTGTGGGGAGACCTAATTGTGGCCCTTCAATATATAAAAGGGGCTTATAAGAAAGATAGAGACAGACTTTTTAGTAGGACAAGGGGTACTGGCCTTAAGCTGAAGGAGGGTAGATTTAGCTTAGATAGAAGAATGAAATTTTTTACGATGAGGGTGGTGAAACACTGGAATAGATTGCCCAAGGAGGCAGTAGATGCCTCATCCCTGACAACAGTCAAGGCCATGTTGGATGGGTCTCTGAGCAACCTGATGTAGTTGAAGATGTCCCTGCTTATTGCAGGGGGATTGGACTAGATGACTTTTAAAAACCCCTTCCAACCCAAACTATTCTATCATTCTATGATTAGTCAGAGGTTGTCAGATGGTGAGAGAGGACAGTCACAGAAGACACACTTCACATGTACCTGGTTTTTGTACTGCACTCCATTAGTCTACAGGGGACAGTCTAGAGATGGAGCATGAGGAGAGATAGGTCTTGATCTCATTAAGTGTGACACCTTTTATTTTCCTACCAAGAAGCAAGCTGGCTTGCTTGCTTGCTTGCTTGCTTCCTTCCTCTTTATTCATTAACTCTTTAAGTTCTTGCCTTTTCACACTACTTTTCTTACCTCCAGGTCTCCATTTTGTCTCCATTTTCCTTTGAACTATTTATTTGAACTTCATACTCAGAGAAGGTCTCTTGAGAATTATGTGATATATTCTCTTACTGGTGCATTATTTTGCTACCAGAGGATCGTAACACAGATGAATAATCACACACACACACAAGATTGAAACGCGGTTATAACTGAAAGAAAATGAAAGCAACCATTTTTGAAAAAAACTAACTTGTAAATTCCAGACTGAAGTAATCACATCCATGAGAGCAGGGGGAGACTTTGTATTGCTCAAAGCAATACTTGTGATTTCATCTATAACAGCTGATGGGGAAAATTTAAACACAATCTGTATGCCCAAAGGCAGACAAAGAGCAAGGACAGCTACAGCAGCTGTTTATATATCTTGGCTTGTCCTGTCTGCTCTAAACCTTTCTAAAAAATATTAACAAGGTTTCTGGATACACAGGTGACCTTGGAGAGGAGATAATTTACAGGTAAAGGGATTAGAGGAAAGAGATTCGTGTACCACACTAGCAGAACCTGAGGGAGGAAAGACACGAAAGGAGATCTTTGTACATGCAGACAAACTGTTTTAGAAAACTGGAGAAAAATCATTACAATTTCGTTAGTACTAAAACCACAGCATATTAAGGATGAGTTTCACTTCAGCTACTTTTGTCTGCATAAGGTCAGGGATCCAGTTTGTTAATAGTGTAGCTCCCATTACTCTCCAGGTTGTGTAAGAGGCATCTGGGGAACATAATTCACTCAAATGGCCTGAAATAAGTCCTTTAAGATGGGCTGAACCAACTCTTGAAGAGTTTTCCCTGTTTCTTCATTGACCATAAAAAGACTTTTATAACAGTGAGATAAATCCTTTCACAAGAGACATTCTACATTTTGATGCAGCTGTAAAAATAATTCTGTATTTTTCCTTTTGGTAAAATAGATAGTGCCAAACCCAGCTGGCTGCCATGTTAACTACTGAATCATTAGCGCAGAGAATGGCAAACATGGACAAACGTGTGTTCTGCTCACAAGCCATTTATAGGGGACTCAATCTGATCAACTAAAGGTAACAGGGTTTGTTATTGGTACAAGAAGGATAATGAAAAGGCAAACCCATCATGTTTACTGTTAAATAAAGAATAATGCAGAAAGTGCAACAGGATTGTCGTCTTATAGAATCTTGTCTCCATGGCAACAAAAGAAACATATTAAGGTAATTTCTCTGGGAAGCTTTCTAGGAAAAAATCTCCAGTACAGTCATTGTTACTATACTCCAATTGTGGAATGAAGTAGAATGTGCCAATATATCTCAATTCCTCTCAGCAGGCATTTCAGAAAAGGAGCATTTAACCTAAGTTGTACTGCTGGAAAATTATCTTGATTCAGTATTCTGTATCAATTTCCTTGAAGCTAATGCTGTCTTAAGAGCATTAAAATGATGCATGACTCAGGTGCTTCCAATTTATTTAGCAGAGTGATTCAATTATTAGTATCTGCTTGAGGCTCTGTTCTTGACAGAGACTACTGGAAAGTATTTGCATTTTGCTGCAACAGTCACGTACCCACTTCCATGCCTGGCAGAAATATTCTGATGGGGACTGAGCAAATGCCCAGAAGACACAGGTCTATGGGAATGAGGAAACACGACTAGGTCAGGGAAATATTCTGAAAATCACATGTGCTTTTATGCAGGCCTAGGCACTGATCCTTCCCAAGCAGTAAGTAAGGTCAATGGCTGTTCCAAGAATTTCCTTGAGAGAATACATTCAATGACAGAGTTGAATGTATTGCCTGCAGTCTGAAGCATGTCTACATCTTTAAATAATGACATCGGTATCAATGCAGGTGAGGCAGCACAGGCCTTACTACAGAAATCTAGACTGTCTGTCATGTAGGTAAACTCTATCCACCCACAGGGAGAGGGTGATGACATCCTCTTGGTGACACCTATCCAGGTAAATAAAGAATCATAGAATCACAGAATCAGACTCATAGAATCACAGAATGGTTTGGGTTGGAAGGCACCTCAAGGATTATCTAGTTCCAACTCCTCTGCCGTGGGCAGGGGCACCCTACACTAGGCGAGGTTGCCCAAAGCCCCATCCAACTTGTCCTTGAACACTTCCAGGGATGGGGCATTCACAGCTTCTCAGGGCAACTTGTTCCAGTGCCTCACCAACCTCACAATGTAGAATTTCTTCCTAAAGACTAATAGAAACCTCCCTTCTTTTAGTTTAAACCAACTACCCCTTGTCCTATTACTCCATGCCCCGGTAAACAGTCCCTCTCCAGCTTTCCTGCAGGCACCTTTAGGTACTGGAAGACTGCAATAAGGATACCCTGGGGAATATCAAGAACTAGCCCTGAAAAGCATGTTTTGTCTCATGTCTTCTTGTGCCAAACTCTCTTACTCTCCTTGCTCCAAAAAAGGCACCTTTCATTGATGATGTCAACTGAGGGGCCTGGATGTGCACAGAGACATTGTCTACAGGGTGCTAGCTGGTACTGCAAATGGTCTGAAAACTGAATAGCATCATCAATCACCCACCACTGCTGCAGCCCTGTCCCTATCAGCTTAGCAGCATAAGTGTAATCTCTACTGGCTACCTGACTGCCACAGGTAATATTTCCCCTGCAAGCCATAGTAGCTGCCAGGGCTGGGGACCAAATGAAGCTGAAGAATCACAGAATCACAGAATCACAAGGGTTGGAAGGGACCTCGAAAGATCATCTAGTCCAACCCCCCCCCACCAAGGCAGGACCACCTAGAGCACATCACTCAGGAACGTGTCCAGTTGAGTTTTGAATGTCTCCACAGAAGGAGACTCCACAACCTCTCTGGGCAGCCTGTTCCAGTGCTCTGTCACTCTCACAGTGAAAAAGTTTTTCCTTACGTTAACCCGGAACCTCCTATGCTCTAGCTTGAACCCATTGCCCCTTGTTCTATCGCTTAATGACACATCTCCTTCCGCCCTTTTCCCAGTGCCATGCCAGAGGTTGTGCAACTTGGTCCCCATTCTAGGAGGAGAGCCTGCCTGCCAGCTGGCTGCCACCCCATACGTGGTCTCACTGCACTTGGCAGAGATGCCACTATCCCCCTCTTCTCCTCGGGCCCTGCCAGAAGCTAAGTTGGAGTTTGCTGATGTCTCACTTGAGAATAATTAACTGGTGGATTTGAGCACCCATTTATTTACCAGACACTTCTGCAGAAGAAATATCAATTCTAAAGTGAACTGATGCAGCAAAGCTGCCGTTTTCCTATCTGTAAATCTGAATTTATTACTTGTACAACATTGATCGGTCTAGGCTGTTTCATTGCTTTGTAATAGCAAAAGCTATGTGAGAAAAGACAGAAAACTGAAAGAGGTGGAATCCAGCAATTCCTCTCCAGAGATCTGCCTTTCCTCCTTCCCTTCCCTGTTATCAACAACAGCAATGATTTGGCTTCTTTCTGTCTTTTCCCACACTACTACATTATTTGTCTAAAACCATTATGGACCACAGAGGCTTCCTGAATCTTTCTGCATCATCAGTTTTTTATGTCCTCAAGCGTAGTTTGAAAACACACATACAATGGAGATTCACTTATTCAAAACAATTGCTTACAAGCAAATATATTTATTTTCTTCCTTTTTGTTATTTTGTTATTTATTTTATACTTTCTCACCTATCCTTATTATTTTTTTTCTTTTGAAGAACAAATTTGTTTAACTCAACTCATCCTTAATTTTTGACTGCGAACAGAGACATCAAACATTTAAATGCTGAAGTCTTCCGAATATATTGAAACAAGAATCTCAGAACAAGAATCCAAAGACAGATTTAGCAATAACTTGACAGAGCACCAAGTGTGCGCGGAACATATTTACTGATGCATGCACATCGTGGGCAGAGGTGAGAAGGAAGAAAGGGAAGATCAATTAGCCTTGATTTGATGAAATAAAAACAAACAAATTCGCTTCAAAGGCAAATGAATTTATCTGGACTAAAATTATGTGCTGATGAGTATCTGACTGAGATCCTTGAGTAGATTCTGAATGTATTGTTTGGAATGCTTTCAGAGAAATAAAAGCTATGAAAGTCATCTTCAGGAGTGAAATTAATTTCCCTTAATGTTGGGTCTCTCCCTTTGAAAGATGTACATACCAAGAATGTGATTCATCTCACTCTAAAGTACATATAATACATCAATAGAGCTTTACAAGAAGAGGCTACTTCTTGGGTTTTACTATAACATCAGACAAAGGTGATTTCCATGGGTTTAGACATTTGTTTTTCACCAGAAGGATCTCACCCTGGCTTCCTAATAAATAATATTAACATCTGCAGGGTCCAGATGAACATAGGTATTATAGTCAACACAGTGTTTACCAGTAATCATTGCCTCCATTATGAAGAATTTTGATTTTGGCTTGGGTTTTGCTAATCACAGAGGATATTAAGGAAGAGCTGACTACAAAATATGTAACTACATTGACTGAATAGTAATAACATCTTGACTTCCATTAGGTAAAATCAAGGATTCAATCAGAGGCCAACTGGAGTAAAAAGTTCAGATACATGAATGAGAGATCTGAATTTTCTGCGGGTCAAAGGTGAAATGAGACTGGATCTCCAAACAAAACCACAATCTTAGAGAAGTACTTCAGCATATCAGAATACTAATAATTTTATTTTAAAAAAGATCAAACAAAAAACCCCAAAAAACACCCAAACCCAAACCAACAAAACAAAATGGTGAAAAAAAAAATATAAAAAAATACACCAGAGGTGATGTATGTAAGGGACAGAAAACTGACTAAATCTAAGATAAGTCTCCAGTAAATGTAGATGCTTCATAGACTTGTCTAGGTTAGGAACAGTCATCTAGTTTCCTTATTACAGTCTATGAAGAAAAACAGATGTTTTTCAGACAGAAGTTGAGATATTAGTGGTTTGAATCACTTTCTGTCTATCTCTCTCCACTGACTATATGGGAAGCAGAGAATAATTTTACATCTGGTTTAGCAGTTCATTTAGAGGCCTGCCGTTAAGTGGACGAACGCAGGCATTGGAAGAAAATTTTAATATAAAGGTTAAAAAATGTAGGGATAAAATGAAAGCTGTTAAACCAAACTAGGTCTTGAAACAATAATTAAGTAGCAAGAAAAAAGTCACTCATGTAGAGATATTTAAAAAAGAGGGCAAGAAGAAACAAAAATGATATGTGTAGAGTGGGTTAGGAATTTAAGATACTCTAGATATGGCTGGAAAGCAAAATTTGTCATCTCACTTTTCAGCAGGAATACTGGCACTGAACACACGACCAAATGCCAGATGAGTAAGAGGATGTAGGCATGGAGTAGAAAGCAACATTTTTAAGCCTAAGCATAATTCAGAGAAAAAATATATGAACTGGAAACTCTGGGAAAAGTCAGTAAGCAAATGTTGGAAGAAGTTTGTTGAAAAGGAGTGACATAGACTTACTAGAATTTAGTAAATATAACACCCATATTGGATACAGTGGAACAGTGATCCAGAAATAAGAAAGCCTGTTAATCCAGCCATAGCAGTACACAAAGCACTAAATGGATTTGAAGATAAGGATAACTAAGCATGGAAGCTAACTGAACTTAGAATTTCCTTCCCTTTTTATCCCTTTTCCTCATTATTTTATCTTTCTAAAAAGCAACAAAAAAGAAGGAACGTCCCCCCAAAAAGTAAATTGTAGTATCAAAGTCGCAAGTAAAACACAAAATTCAAAAAAGTCCTTCAGCTTACCTTTAATGCAGCCACATGCATTAACAATGTATAGATTTACTAGACCTTATTATCAAAAAAGCTGGTATGACTATTATAAAATTATAGATAATATGTTGTTTTTAATAGAAATGCCTTATTAAATAGTGACTTTCACCTGAAGCATTGATATATCTATCATTTGCTTTCTGGTGGGAACAAGCCATAGGGTAGGAGTAAGGGTAGACTTCATTACAACTGCCCATCCATATTAATTAAAGCTTATGTTGTTATTGCACCTCACTTGCAGAGTAAATTAGTCTTTCCATAAAAATTAGTGACATGACAAGATTTGTCAATGCTGCAACAAAGAGTCTTTAAATGTGAATTTGCTTGTACACAGCCTGGACTGCCTATCTGGGTGTCAGCTCTCAACAGAACACAATATACATATGTGATCATGAATGTGATCTAGATGCATTTGAAGAACTGTGTGGGAAACTGTTGATACTGCCAGACTAACCTGCCTTTAACAGTGTATTGGGTCTGTGTGGCAACGTTTTGGTAGCAGGGGGGCTACAGATGTGGCTTCTGTGAGAAGATACCAGAAGTTTCCCCCATGTCCAACAGAGCCAATAGCAGCCAGTTCACAGTGGACCCACTGCTGACCAAGGCTGAGCCCATCACCAGCGGTGGTAGGGTCTCTGAGGTAACAGAGTTCAGAAGGGAGGAAAAAAAAACCTGAGACACACTCCAAGAGCAGCTCCAGTGAGAGGAGTGAGAAGATGTGAGAAACTTTGCAGACATCAAGGTCACTGAAGAAGGGAAGTGGGGAAGGTGCTCCAGGTGCTGGAGCAGAGATCCTCTGCAGCCCATGGTGAAGACCATGGTGAGGGAGGCTGTCCCCCTGCACCCCATGGGGAAAGGATAATGGGGAGCAGATAGCCACCTGCAGCTCCTGGAGGACTCCATGACTGAGCAGGTGGATGCCTGTAGGAGGCTGTGACACCATGGGAGGCCCACACTGGAGCAGGTTTGCTGGCAGGACTTGTGACCCTGTGGGGAACCCATGCTGGAGCAGTCAGTTCCTGAAGGTCTGCACCCCGTGGAAGGGACCCACACTGGAGCACCTGGTGAAGAACTGCAGCCTGTAGGAAGGAGTCTCATTGGAGAAGTTCATGGAGGACTGTCTCACGTGGGAGGAAGCTCTCGCTGGAGCAGGGGAAGAGTGTGAGAAGTCCTTCACTGTAGTGTCCTATCACTACCTGCCCTTGTAAACAGTGTCTCTCCAGATATCTTGTAGATCCCCTGCAGGTACTGGAGGGCCACAATTAGGTCTCCCCAGAGCCTTCTCTTCTCCAGGCTGAACAACTCCAACTCTCTCAGCCTGTCTTCTAAGAATAATTTCTCACCTGAGTCACTTCTACAATTTCAGAATAGGCAGGGAAAAAGCACTATTTTTTTATTGCTGCAAAATCATCCTCAATAACAAATCTGAGTTACCAATTTTGACAAATCTCATAAACACACAGCTCCACAAGTGTCACTAAAATGAAAATAATTTCCATTTATTTTGTACAGTATGTCTTGCACTTTGGTGCAACAGCATTTTGTGATTCACATGTAGCTATTCTGAACAAACTTCTTGAAGAAATAGTTTAATAGACAGTTATGATTATACAAAGTGAGTATATACCAGTATAATCAATACTTTCAGAGTAGTAGATTTTTAATTCTTTTATTCTGTCAAAATTCTGAGCACAGTGTAGCCCAGTAAATCAAGTTTTTGCCATTAGAAAAAGTCCATAGGCTTTGTACTGACCTGCCAGGATTTTTCTGGACTTGTTTCAGCCTGAACATATTCTAGCTTGTTTCAGCTGTGATAGCAGTTGTCTAAACAACTGTTATTTCCTATATTGTGTTTAGTTTAGTTTTCATTTGTGGCAACAGTGAGTAGTTATTCTGCATGGACTGAACTGTGGTGTGGGAAAATGCGGACACAGGTCCCAGACTGTAACACAGAAGAAAAGGGCTTGTTGCTCAGAAAGCTGTTTTCCAGTGTAACAGTTTCAATGGAACCATGCAAGCTTTTTTGTATAAAATTGGACTATGAGTGAATATCACTGCAAGTAGGCTATAACTTTGCCTGTCACGCTGGCAAAACCTTAGGTATGTTAGTTTATGTGGTAAGGAGCTGGTCACCAGCACAGAGGAGCCCCACAATCAGTTTTGCCCATAATAAGATTTTGAGTGCAACCATCAAAATTTATCTAGATTAAGATTTACTACTGTAGAGTCCATTACCATGGCCAATACAAAACACAGGACACCCATTCACCGTTACTGCCGCCCCAGCCACTGCTGCTCCCCAGCCACAGCCACCCAGCAGCCACTGCCGTTGGCGCTGTGCTGACTGCTCAGCTGTGTCAGCTCTGCGCTCTGTTTCATCCTGCAATTTATTTTGATTACAAATGACATAATGCATTTAGTGGCAAAGGAAGATGTTTTATTGGTCTGCTGCTCATGGAGGAAGGCGGTATTGACACTCTCCATTTCAATTTGTGCTGAAGTCAGCAGGACTAGAGTGAACAATTCATTCTCAAATACAGACGGGAAAACTGTTTGGTTCTGAAAGTGGTAGTTGTGAACCACTGATACTGCACTAAGATATTAAAAAGATGACGTGAAGAAGATCCCTTAATACCACATTCAATAGGTCATGATGGCTTCAGCATTTTACCTCTGCTACGGCTCAATGCTCAGTCTGCTCAAAATGAAATACAGCAATGGTGAGTCAAGATGAAGAAATCTGTTGATCGATGGAGATGATTAGGCAACTGCAACTGCTTAGGCAAGATGATTAAGCAATTATACAATGGCAGGGATGCCCCAGAATGAGGCAGAAGGAGAACAAGATTGAAAAATAACCAGAATCCCTTAGGTAATATAAGTCAGGTTTAGCTTATGTAATGGAGCAGTTCTGGGGTTTGCATAACACACATAACTAATGGTGCCAGTATGATCAGTGATGGGGCACGAGGAGATGGAATGAAGCTGGTGCATCAGTCTGGATCAGTTCAGATTGGACATTAGGAAAAGGTTCTCCGCTGAGAGGGCTGTCGGTCACTGGAACAGGGTCCCAGGGAAGTGGTCACGACATGAAGCCTGTCAGGGTTCAAGGAGCGTCTGGACTACACTCTTAGTCATACGGTTTAGTTTTAGGTAGTCCTGTGAGGAGCAGGGAGTTGGACTCAGTTATCCTTATGGGTACCTTCAACCTCAGATATTCTATGATTCTAAAATGGTAGAAGCTGTCTTCACCAGTCCCCACTAACTCAAAAGTTCTGATGGTTTAACAGAGTATGGGCAGAGTTCATACCACACTGGTATTGACTGTTCTCTTGGAAACTGCATAAACTGCATAAACCAGCTAATACCCACAATAAATTCTTTATCACTGCCTCTGTCTTATTCACTAGAAATGGAAGAATTTATTTTTTTCCCACAATCAGTTCTACTTGCAAGATACATCATACCTTAAGCTCAAATCCAAATTAGGTGCAGTTACTTGACTTTAAGTGAACCCTGGTTCAAAGAATGCAAAGAAAAGAAAATACATTAATTCAAAACTGATTACTTGGACAGAAGAAGTATTCACTACTAATAAAGAAGAAATTTATCCGGTGTGGTGCCTCTGCCATTTCTGCCTCTCAGCTAAGTGTGAAAAAAGGAATGTTACAATTTATCCTGTAGTTCTGTGGCACAAACTGATTTGTTTATTTCTGTTATATAGCTAGCTTATTTTCTTCATTTTTTCTGTAGCAGTGCAGAAGCATTTCATCTGCTCTGCTGAAACAAATCTTTATGCAAGTGCATGCTGTTTTCTGGGTTTATGCTTCCTTTTACAGCCCTGAAGGTTCTTCTGTACCTTCCTTCCCTGAATGACTCTGTTTTGCAATCATTCGTTCTACGAAACAAGTCCCTTCTGTTCCATCATCTGCCATCATGTGTTATAACCTGTTCACTGCCAGGTGGTTTGGGGACAAGACTGTAACTGAGAGCTGTTGAAAAAAGTCCCACGACATTCGTATTACATCTTACCTTCAGGGCGTTTTCCACAGGATGATACTTCAATTCTGTACATTTTGAAACAGAATGACATGAAAGATTTTAAGGCATTGGGAAGGCAAGGAATGAGATGCCTAATGAGGTGCCTAATTCATGTCACTTATGTGGCAGCAGTGCCCAGGGGATCTACTCAGGATGGGGTCCTGCTTGCCTGGGTGGTATCCAAATGCTGACACTGATACAGAAATCATGTATAAGCACATTAACAGGCTGGGACTAAAGTTGTTCCTTCAACACTAATCCAAATAATATTAATCTTCGTGCAAGTCCTAGCAAGCATTACTTCCTGTTACATGATACACCATAGCCTCGCGTGTGTTGTTCTTTTGCTGGGTGCAGAAAAGCCCTCCAGGTCTTCGTTATTTACTCCATGCCATCTGAAGCAAGAGTGCCTGACACAGTAAATGAGAAAAAATTTGTGGGACCAGAGAGCTGAAAGAAAATTAAATCTGTGCAAGCTACTTGATGGAAATCTAATGATTCAAAGTGAGGAAGCAGACTAGTCAACGGGGTCATTCTAGACAAGTATTACACCCACACATTAAATTTGGGATGTTCCGAGAAAAAAACAAGCAATTGTCGCTTATGATGATCTCCAGTATCAGAAATAACCAGAAATTCAGCCTGAGCAGTGTGGAGCAGAGTCATTTGCTCAGACTTACACAGAAAAATTGTTTGAATTTAAAAGAGTTCAGTGCAGCTAGGAACGGGGCCACAGTCCCCTGCTGCCAGGCGGTCTCCCTAACCCTGGGCTACGGTTTCACTGTTCTTCTTGCTGGCTTGATGTGGTTATTTACAGAAGAACAGCTTCAGTGGAAGGGCCCAAGAAAATGCCTTTGAGAAGCTTTGTAATTGGGTGATTACAGCTCTCTCTGGGAAGGAGGTGGCAGGTGTTCAGGTCTCTTAGGAAAAGCAGGATTTTGAACCTGAATGTCTTGTATTCTGCATACGCGATCCGACAAAAATCAAGTTAGACAAATGGCTCTGCCCCCTCATCAGCCTTCAAGGGTTTTCTGTGGGGACTGACTTGCTTAGGTCACAACTGTCATGTAAGGTGACTGAGATGACCAGATGAAGGAATGTGTAGCTCAGCTGCTGTGCTGCACGACGTGCTGCAAGCTGGTTGCACGTTTAACCTCTTAGGCAGTTTTTGCCACTCCCGGCACCAGAAATATCACGTGCCTTATGGACTTACAGAGTTAGCTGGGGATTTTGCAAATGTGCAGGTAGACCACATACATAGCTGCATCAGTGAAATTTAAATGTAGTCCCAGATGCTTAAGAAATGTAACAAATTTTGACATTTTTCTGTTAAAAGCTGTGGGAGTGACTCTGCCTGGGAAGGCACTTCTCTGGCATTATCTCTCTGCCACCAACGTGGTTCACTCTTTGCTCTCTTATCATTGTAACGGGAAGGAACAAGGACATCATGACAACCCAAAGCTGCTTCTTAGTTAATCTCACGCATGCGGTTACAAGGCGTTCCTTGGCATGATTTGTGTTGAGGACCAACACAATGTGATTTCAAACTTAACACCAAGTCCCAGCGAATATTTCCTTTTGTTTAGACAGGGAACACAGGATCTGGTAAACCGGCTAGTGGAAAATGTTTACTGTTTACATAAAAATAACTTGTCCTTCTTCCTCCGAAACTTCAAACAGGAAGAGTTCAGCCTGACTCCAAAAACAGTCTTGAGAGAATAAGCAGGCGGGCTTGGAAACTTTTCTCTATCTTCCCAAAAACTCAGTTACTAAGTGATGCTAATATGAAAGTTTGAAGATACAGTGTTGAATCTTGCCATTTAAAGTGGACCATAAGAAAGCCACGGCACTTAAGCATCTTCCCTGCATCTAAGCAAAGGGATCTGGAAGAAATTCCCAGCTTGCAGGTCCCTGACTATGGTTCAGTTCCCTCTGGGAATCAAATCAAGCACAAACCACCTCTCCCCCGAAAGGAAACTGAGCAGCAGAGGACCTGCTCCAGCATTTCCCCGTTACAGCTGACCATATGAGTGGGCTGCGCTACAGCATTGACCTGCCCTGCAGTCCAGCAGTGGTCCGAGAGAATCACCTCTCCTTCCCACCTCCCCTGCCCATCTCTCGCTTCCTTCCCTTCCCTGCTCCCTGCCAGGCCTTCTTCATGGCAGTCCTTCTCTCTGTCTTTGCTATTCTGCCTAGTGGCATGTCATCCAAACATGGGGAAAACAGACAAATCCTGCAGGCTGGAGCTCTGCTCATGGGTTACTGTGGTTATACCTGCCAGCTCACTGCGTGTTACTCCTACCTGGAGCATAAACTTTTTGGAGGAGGAATTGACTCATCCCAAATTGGAGTCATGAAGACTGCTTTTACCTGGTCCACAAGAAACAGCATGTCTGTGCCAGAACAGAAAGCAGTTTACCTTGAGTTGCATGGCCCCTAAACCTGCCTCTATTTCTGCCCCAATATTTTAGAAGAAGCAAGAGTCCCTTTTGGTCATTCTTAATGTGAGTCATTAATGATACAGTAATTGTCATATCATATGGGCTTGCAGCTTCTATCTTGACTACAGAGACATACAGTGTGTTGTTGTTTAGTCATCAAACATAGAGGAAGCGAGGTTAATTACGTCATTGTGATATTTTTAAACAGAGATATTTTACATGTACACTATTTTCAGTAACAAATTGCATTGCTGGAAATACTGAGAATTGTTTTGATTATATCGTGTCATCAAAACTTAGCCTAGCCTTTCCGTGCCTAAACACATCTGTGCCACCTACACGGCTGCGGTTGTTGTAAGGTGTGTGTGGGGGGGAGGTGTGGAATTACAGCTCCATAACCTTGTAGTCTGGTCTGCAATGATGGGTGATTTCATCTGCTGCGTATTTCCGCATAGGACCAAATCTGTGGGTCTGCAATATTTGTCAAAGTTACCTTGACATTTTTGCTCCTAGGAGTTTTGCTTTTATGTATCCTCCCTTTTAAGGATACCAGCACTGACAGAGTTCACCCTGACAACCTTCACCCTTTTCCTGTTGCCACTGTTCGTTCCTACCCTGCCCTCCAAAGTTTGCATTCCATACATTGATTAAACTTCTACCCTGTCATAAAGTATCCTGTTTTCCCAAATGCTTTACTTCTGAGAAGTGCATTTTCAGGCTGGATTTCTTTCCTTCTGGCTGTTTTTTAAACTCATTCTCTCAAATCTGGCATCATAAAATTGGCACAGTAATCTGAGCGGTAAGTACCGTGTCGTAAGATACATGAGAGAAAGTAAAACAAGCCATAATTTCACATAGCCCCCTGTTTTGTCTAATGCTAATATCAATTACTTCAGTCCTGAGTGGTTCCATTGTAACAGGATGGCTGGGCTTTTTACTGATTCAGTATTGGCAGTTAGTGTTGACACATATTGAACTAGTAAATCTTCGACCTTTAATAAACGCAGAAGAAAAAGGTAAATTGCAGATAACTCATCACTGAAGTAATACTGATGATGTCCTTTGCTCCTGCTTATTTGTCTGCAGTTTTGGAGGAAACTGCAAAATTGTGCAGTTACAAAATTAAATTTGTGTTCCCTTGGCTTGTCTTCCTTTATTAGATGGTAATTGTGACAACAGTGTTTTCAGTAAACCTCTTATAAGAGCTCTTTACAGCTGTCTGTAAACAACAAGGTTATAAAGTGTAGAGAAAGAGATGATACTTCTAGAAACATAATGACCCAATTCAGTCTGACCTGAATATCACGTCTAGTTCTGGTCACACAGTCTTACAAAGCAAATAGCAAGGATAAAAGACTGCCAAAGCTGTCAGGAGAATTAAAAAATATTGCTCACACCAAAGGGCAAAAAGTTGTAACATCAGTTTTAAAGTTAAAACAAATAAGAGATACGCTAAAGATACATAAGCAACATACAAAAAGTAGGTGCTCTTATTTACTCTGTTTTTCAATATAAGAACAATGACATATTCAGTGAACTAGGACAATAATTTAAAAATAGATAACAGAAATATTCATTCATAAAGAGCACAAAAAAATCTGCGGACTTTATTATTATAAATCATAGAATTCAAGAGCAAATGTGGATATTAAGAATGTTTGTATCTATGCAACAAAGAACTAAAGAAAAACAATGCCTAATTCAACAGCTCTTTAAATATTCCATGGCAGGATTGTGTTTACTCCTCACTTCCTCACTTCCATTAAGGACAGAGAGCAATGAGAGTCTGAGATGGTCTCAGCTGATTTGGACAGCTGGACAATTCTGATGTTCTGCAACTGTAGTCATTAGATCCAAGGCGAAACTTCCCACTTTAAACACATGTCAATATAAAGCAAGTAATTCCTTGGAGTGCCATGAAAAATCCAATGCAGAGAGCTGTGAATGGGGCAAGAGGAACCACAAAAATTAAGATTTCCAGTGTTTATTTAAGGCTGCATGCACAGTACCAGTTTGTTTGAGCCTGAACTTTCAAGTATTTTCCCTCTGGACTCGATGCTTGTGCAGCCTCACACAGGGACAGTGAGTCCACATCCGATATTTACTTTGTGCATCAAGTGACTCAGTTTCAGAGTGGGTAACTCATACTCTAAACCTCATGAACATAACGCAGAAAATTCCCGAATGTGAAGCGATGAGTTGCGTGTTTCCTCCTCGGCACCCAACAGAAAGTGGCCAAAGGGCTTTTGTCCTTTGGTGGAAACACTTGCATGGTATCAGATCCAGGGGCTCATCCGAAATAGCACACATATGTTGTTAGAATCTTCTCTCAATTTATTATAAAACTTGAGACCGCGTGCACAGGAAGAATACGTTTCCCAAGTAGAGTCTGCAAAGCAGCTGTTATCTCGGCAATTACTTCCTGAACCAAAGCCAAGTGAAATCAATGTTGAGATGTCTATGTTGTCTGAATTTTAGTTCAGACCCTAGCAGGGCTTCTTATTGATTATTTCTTTCTTAGTTCTCACACTTTAGATGCTGATAGTAGTTATACAAATTGACTAATTGGAAATAAATCAATGTTATCGCTTGCTTTGTATTTCCCATTGCATCCTGATTCTCCTGTTATAGCTCTATATCTCCCTCTCAAATTACTGTGCTGTCATTTCACTGTTTTGTGCCACTGTAGATACAGCTGAGTGCATTTTATTTCCAAGAAATGCTGAGATCCCATCATTTCCTTATGGCTGAAGTTTATTTGCACCATGATTTCCAACAGAGTTGTAGACAGGACACCTCTACAGTATTTATGAGAGCCTCATTTAATTTTTGCTTCTCTTGATTTGGAATAGACCTCAGTTGGAAATCTGTTCTCATACGCAAGATAAATTTTGGACCAGTAATCACATTGAAGCTTCTTTCCCTTTGTCTTGGAGCAGAACCTCCACAAGGGAACTACAAAAATGTTCCCAAAGCGTTTTGTCAGTAAAACGCTCTGCTAAATTATTAGTGCGACACACCCAAATTTTCCATGAAAAAGGTTCCTCGGATGATTCCTGGACACTACAGCCAGCTAGCCCAGCCATCAGCTAAGTCTCTGATACAGGCTACCTTGGGGCATAAACCAACCTTGTGTTTAGGCTCTGTTTGAATCATAAAAATTGTTTTCATTGATGGCTTTTCCCTGCAGGGTCTAACCTAATAGAGTGAGACTAATAGATCAAAAGATGTAGCTAGAAGGAGAGCGTGCATTTTACCAAGGAGAGTACGCATTTTACTAAGCTCAGTTATTCCAGTTGCCTGGCCACATCCTCACTGCCCTGGTGAATCACTTCCTCAGGCTGTCCCTTGTTGAAGCTGCACTCCATGGCACTGCAGGCATCTTCTAGTTGTCCTGGGGTACCAGTACTGCAGTTCACCTTGGGAAACCTCAAACATGACATCTTATGCCATGCATTCTTGCAGCTTCCCATGACCAAATTTCTCTGGCATTTGTCTGACCCTGACTTCTCTGCACCACCAATATCTTTTGATGCTATCAGGCAACTCTGCATGATTTACTTGCCACTATCCAACTAAGTACTATAGCAAATGAACAGATAATTTGGGCTAGTGCTAAGATTTATGAATTATCAACTTTCTGTTGCCAAGATGTATCTGTGCTGGAACTTGGACACCTGCGGAGGGTTAGATGTCTGGCTTTAAACCTCAGGCTCGGCCCTTGTGAGTGGTGACATCTTCTCCTTCCCAGTATTCTGAGGCCATGGCTTCACAGCATGCCCCAAGGCTTCTATGATGCCTGCTCATAGGCCTGCATACCTTCTTTTACTGAAGTACTCTACAGGCCCAGTCCAGAATCAACTGAGCTCAAGAGTACCCAGAGACATAGACAGTGTGGGTAGAGAGGTAATTCTCTCCATAGTGTGAATGGAGAAGAAGGGAAATATTTTGGAGCTAAGTCCTTCCGTGAATCAGTAGTCATAATGCAAGAAGCTCGCATCAAATGATACTAATTTCAGCCCTAACAATAACAAAACTGTTGCAGTGTAATTGTTCTTAACATTAACAATTTAAAATACTATTTTAACATTAATAACCCTCAGTCAGCCCTAAGGAGGGGCATTTTCTTCACCTCAACAGCTGCAGGGACCATGGTCAGGAAAGATTCACCTGGAAACAGTCTGGAACCATTAATTTAATGTATATGCATAGTATGCCTTGACCACTGGGGCCCTGAAGTCATGGTTGTCTACCAAGTCCACCTAAATTATCTTGATCTCTCTACCAACAGTGCTGACTCCACCAGCCAAAGCTACAGTTGTCCATGTCCTTCCTGCCGGAGACTGTGGAGTCTCTGTGGGGACCACCTGGGAACACTAGAAAACAGCACAGGCAAAAGCACTCCCTAAAATGGAGCCCTCTTCCCAACTACACTTACTCGCATGTGTTCCCTCCCTCCCAGGTTAGTGCAGGGACTGTTCCAATATCACAAGCATTTACAGTGCTGGAACTACTTACCCATCTCAGCACCATAATAATGTCATTGGGGCTGGAGAAAGCAACAGTTGACCATGGAAATGGCCCATCTGTCTCTTTTAAGAAAAGCAGAGCAGGATCATGCAAAGTCCAGCAGAAACTACACAGTCTGGATGTGACCATTCTTGGGAAGCTGCTCCATTAGCCTCCTACTATCTGGTGGTAGGGCCTTGATGTAGTCTGTGCAAAAAGTAAAGACACAATTTGAGTGGCTCAGTCAGATACACACAGAACTGCATCATCCTCTGTTATTACAGCAGTAGGCAATTTGTTTTATGACATGTAAATGGGAAAGCAAAACCTGGTTCTCTGTTGCCTGGAAAGATTTTTTCTTAAAGAATCTATTTTCTGTGAGGAAGACAGGAGGAGAGTGCATTCTTTGTAGAACAGTGCATGGAGATAACAGTGTAAGAAGTTGAGGGGACAGCTGGAGTGCCAGATACTCCTGAACAGCATTGGCTGGAAACTGCAGTATGTAATCCAAGGGCTGTAACTAAAAAGGATGTGTCAACCACATGAAGACTGTCTTAGGCAGGAAAGAGAAAGAACCCAGACTAGACACAGTCTCTGTGGTCTTTGTACCCTCTGCATCATGTTGGGGAGAACTGGTGAGGTCTTCTCTAAAAACATTCTTCATCAGAAACAGCAGAACCGTCACAACAAAAAATTGGTGTGGACTCAGTGTGTGTAGACACGCAACTTTGTACAAAAAAACCCCAAACATAATTGACAGAAGGACTTGATCCTACATCCCAAATGAGCTTTGTGATGAGAGAGTAGTCAGTCTTTCCAAAGATTACTGTTTAATGGTATTTGTGTAAAGAGGAAACCTCTCCTGCAGGACAGATGGAAAGAAATTTACCATAACATAAGTGAATATGCAAATCTTTCACATAGAAGACTGAAGATTGAGGTCTAGACCCTTCTTTTAATCAGCCTGAGCAAAAAACATGAAACAGTATATTCTTCTCCCCAGACCCCACAAGTATGCTAATTGACAATATGGCTACAGACTATCCCACAGGACAAATATTTTTCCATTACAAATTTCCAAAATTTCTTGTTTCTTTCTATTCCAAAGAGTAAAGATGTTTGAAAGTCTCAAAAGTGTTTTCAACATAGGAAAATCAATTTCTGCCAAGGTCAAAATGCTCAGTAGTCTTACTGATGTGGGCAGTATTAGGGATTCAAAGATAAAGACCATATTCTTCATCTGTAAAATATTCACAAACCTGGAAATACTAGCTCCATAATAAACTGCAAAAGGCTTAGCAATTGTCTTTAGTTCTTCCAAGCAGATGTGATCACATACTTGATATTTCAGACACTTTTGATTATATTTGTACTGCTTTACAGGTTCTTTGCAGCTGATATTTTCATCTGGTTTTGCATTAATTCCATATTCTGCAGTGTTATTTTTTCATAAATCAGGGTGTGTCCTTAAAGACTCATGTTCCTGAGGAGTTGGAATACGTCTATGTATGTGTATGTGTAATTTTCCAATGAAGTTAAACTAAGGGATTGCATTATTCCTAGGACTATTCCCAGAGTATACTGTTTTCACTGTATTGCACTAATATCAAGAAAAGGGCTATCAATAGACTGAAAAATTAGTGACCCTGAAAATGAATATGTAGAAGTTGTTTCCTAAACTTTTTAATATCGTAACTTGTTACTCAGAGATCCATATTTCAAGAGAATATAATCATTAAATTGTACTTAGCAGTGTTGGGGTTTTTTTATATCTTCACTAAAAGTAGGAATTCACTGTAATCAGCTGCAGCTTCCTCACCCACCGTACCATTTTTTGGTTCTGTGCAGATCCTCTAAGGAACAAAGCTGTCACTGCCATCTAGTGTCCTCAGAGCAGGTTTCTGGAGATGATTCTGAGAAAAAAAAAAGTGTTTTCAGGCTAAGATTGAATTCTTTCTCCAGTTTCTCAGCTAGTAGTAAATATGTAGCTCACAGTACCTCTTACAGTGTTTATTGCCTTTCCGATGTATTAATGAATTTAGAGGATAGCTGTCTAGCATCTCATTTTGGTAAGTCTCAATGATGTTTGCTCACTTCTTTCTCTCCTGGAATATATATTTGCATCCTCTAAGTCCTACTTGTCCAGGATCATGTAACCAGCACAGAAACTAGTCCTGAGTAGCATCTACCAGATTCCTTTTCCTGCCTTATCTTTTCTCCCCCTCCAAATCATCATTCTAAGCAGAGATCAAAATCGATATAAAAGGCATATTATTCAACAACAATTCATGTTCTATTAGGCAGATTTGTGTAGTTCCACATAAAAACTAGCAACCAGCTAGAAGGTATTGATTCTGCTTGTATTACATCCTGGGACACAGCTGTCAGCCTCTCATGGTCCTTCCCTAACTCACATCTCAGGGAAAGCAGTCAGTTCAGCCTCCGTCTCAAGAAAGGGACTCGTTTATTTTCAATACTTGATGGTCTTGGGCGATATCCCATATGGGTGCCCACCAGGGACTCACGCAATGTTGTCCTCATGAGATGGCAGCGGGTTCCAGGGCACCGGGTCCTGCGTAGAGTTTTCCTTTCTGGCAATCAGGGCTTCTCCGGCTCTGACCTCAGACTCCCACTTCCGCAGAACAAGCATTTTTGTTTTCCATTTTTTCTTAACAAAATGACAGGAACTGACAGCCTGGTACTTTTCTTAGTCAAGGTACAGCTGACCGCAGAGCAGCGCACATCTTTCGCTGGGGCTGCAGACGCATGAGCCGTGCTTGGACTTGTGCCGAAGGCTGCTTCCAGTCAGCCGAGCTGCAAACAGGAATCTGACTGTTCGGGCTGTGGAGCAGCTGGATATGATCACACTGAAGCCTCTTGAAGATCCAGCTGCCTGTGCAGCACCTTTTTTCGCTACAAAATGTTCAGTGTTAGCCGAAATTCACATAGATATGAAAGACATTCATTGATGTCTCCGTGCTTCCCTGTGCACCTCCAGCGAGGCTCAGGTCAGACCTTTGAAATTCAGAGTGCTCAGACCCAACTACTAGCCCTTACATAAGACACAATTTTCCACCAAGTTTTTATACTGTGAATAATGAGGACCAGGGTTATGTATCCAGACATTTATTTCACTGCAGAGTAATTAAGCTAAACTGCAGGCCAATATCAGGCACTAATTTTTAAGGCACACAATGTCTGTCAAAAATTACTTTTATATATAAATGAACCAATTTCTGTTTATTGTGCAGAGAGAATTGTACTGACTTTTTCCCTGACAGCTTTAGCAATGTCAAAGTCACCCTGGAGAAGAGAAGGTTCTGGGGAGACCTCAGAGCAGCTTTCCAGTACCTAACAGGGGCCTACAGGAAAGCTGGAGAGGGGCTGTTCAACAGGGAGTGTAGTGACAGGACAAGGGGTAATGGGTTTAAACTGAAAGAAAGGAGATTTGGATTAGCTGTTAAGGAAGAAACTCTTCCTTGTGAGGGTGCTGAGGCCCTGGCACAGGCTGCCCAGAGAAGCTGTGGGTGCCCCTGGATCCCTGGCAGTGTTCAAGGCCAGGTGGGATGGGGCTTTGGGCAACCTGGTCTAGTGTAGGGTGTCCCTGCCCGTGGCCAGTGGAATTCATCAGTTCACAGTTTTACAGTCAGAAGACATGACTAAATCTGTTGTGTTACCTCAACTGACCGTCTGTGTCGTGTAAATTACAGAATTAAACTCACCGCGCCCATTGGTGGGTAAGCCTGGCAGTATCTGCCTGTTGCTGGGCTCTGCTTGGCAGGGCTGGCTGATTGATGGAGTTTGGGCTTGTTTTTGAGGAGGCAGAAGAGGGCAGTGTAGTTTCAATTAGTTATTAACATTTAGCTTTCAAATTAATGTGGAACTAATTTTCACAGTATTGCTTAAGAATTTCCATACTTTCTGTAATGATAAGGACTAATTCCAACTTAGTTCTTACTCCTCAGATTGGAGGTGTCTTTCCTTTTTCCTCTCTGTCTTTCTCTCTTCCTCTCTTTTCTATAAAATTCGCTTTCTCAGAGGGAAAAAAAAAAGCAAACCAGATTGTTATATACATGTGAAAACTTTAATGAATAAAATGAATGGGTTAGGATTCCTGATTTCTTTCTTCCAATAGCTCTGTCTTGCTTTTATGACCATGCAGCATAGGAAATTTTAATTTAAGTAATTTCACAATGTCATTTTATTCCTCCAGTTTATTTAATATTATTTTTAAAACTGAAAAATAATCACAGTCCTACATAATTTACATTAATTAAAAAAAAACCACAAAAAAAACCCCCCAAAATAACAAAAAAACTTAAAAGGTACTGAAACACGTAGACGTTAAAAAGAGTGTAGACGTTAAAAGAGTGACCAACATGAAAAAAGGTATTCTTTTTAATATTTTGATTTGAATGTTCAGATTTGCTGCTAGCACTATAACCTCTGTAAAGGTCATTTGAACTACTTCAGTTTACAGCAGCTGAAAACATGGACTGTGTTACCAGATGTAGCATCAAGCAAGGTTTCAACCTGCATGATTTTCCCATTGTTGCTACTTCTTTCTGCTTTTTCCAGTATCATAATGGCTGAGGATTTCTGCAGGGAACACTCTTTTTCTTGCTTTTCTGTCTGCTTTGGAATGACACCTTGCTGCTTCTATACCTTCTGCTGATTCCAAAGATGACAGGGGGACCTGTTTCCAGGGAGGACATTCTCATTCAAATGGGGATACATTCAAACACCTCTGAGTTCTCTAACTTCAGTGTCGAAGGCTGGTGTTATCCTGCTCAGGGAGTCACCATGCAGTCCTCATTCATTACAGATCTGAATTCCCAGTACATTAAAAGGAGTTTCACAAAGATCCGAAGGATTAGTCTAAAAATATAACACTCCTGGGTTTATCAAGTCTATTTCTTAGGATATGCTAGAAGATCCTTGAAAGATGCTAAATGTGCTCAGATTACTGGGAATTAATAGTGCTCATGATCATGTAGGATGTATCTAGCATCTCATTTTACTACTAGACAAACTTTAAATGGTGTAATGCCCCTTGAAATGCTAATAATTTCTTTTATTCTTTCTTATTAAGTTAATTCAGTCCCAGACTGACATACAGCTATATAGTTCCATATATACAGTATACATTTGGTGGTAGGTAGCCAGTGCTTGTTCACAGAACCTTGCTGTCCTCTAATAAATCTATATGCCCATATTATTTTTCCCATGTACTACAAGCTGCTCTGCAGCCTATGACATGGCACTCAGCTGTAATTAGCACCAAAATAAGGAATTAGTATGCAGGACACGGACAATCCTCTTGCCCCAGATACTGTATTCAAACTGCAGTGGTCCATTGAAGAAGTAGAGATAACCTAAGGAAAAGGAAAGTTAAAATGTTATTAACTTTGAGTAAATTATGGTTTTATGTTAAAATTACCCTTCAAATAAAAAGTATCCTGTTTGCTTTCATTTTTAATAACGCTTTTAAATGCAGTGTTTTAGTATGTAGAATGCTGAAGTAAATTTTCAAAGGTCTTCACTCCATTTGCCAGACCTGGATCACTGTTTTAAAATAACATATTTTAATATAGTGTCAAGCTCTACATTTTATTACTATACACCACTCGCTTAGGAAAATACAGGGTTCTCTTTTTAATGTTTAAGACTCTGACTTGGAAACGCTCCTTGAAGAGTTGGATAAGAATGGGCTCCATTTGAGGGAACAGACACATTATAATACTTCTATATTAAGCATATCATTTGAGGCTCCCTAAGCAAGGAGGCAGCTCTTTTTCAGCTCCTCAAATACATCTGCACACAGTTTGGAAGAGCAGCTTGGCTAGAGGGCAATGTAGAGCAGAAACCTGATTCAGTGGAGAACAGAAATGTTGATGTGAAAAAAATGAAAATGACAAATGACAGAATTTCCCACAGGACATCTATCTCAAGTTTCAGTGACGACTAATTGTAATAAGTTTCATTATCAGATTGTGTACCATTTCTTTGATAGACAGCATCCACTCTATCACCAATTCCTGCGAATTCTTCCTCTATCAGTCTGGGGTAGCCTGCTTCCATAACCTCCATCTCTTCATCATAACTATGTTAAACACAAAAGAAAATAAAAATTCAGAGGATTTAAACAGCCTGGGAGTTTGTTCTGTGCCCTTTACATGCTTTGAAGTTACCCACGTCACAGGTAGCCAGCAGCCTTTAGGTACCTTATGTCTATGCAGTGACGAAACTAGGGGCAACAACCACCACCCTCTTTCACCAGAAGCACAAGTTCAATAAACACAAAACTAATGAAACTAAACTTTCAGAACTGATCTATAAAGTACATATTATATGGAGATGATTATACCTGGATGTATTGGCACTACAGACCTATCCTGAGGTCGCTTGGCACAGAGATATTGGGAAGGGATGGTGATGTCTTAATTATGCATCAGAACTGGCTGTAAGTCCCACTGGTGAACAGCAAAAACCAGCCTTCCTAGGGTGGGGTAGATTTCTTACTCTCACAGCACTGATACCATTTGGTGTCACACAGGCAACTCAAGGAAGCAAGATGGAAATTTTGTCTAGGAGACATGACTATATTACAAGCTCTCCTAGATTGGGGCACTTTATTCTCTTTTCCATTCTTTCATTCTTTCAGCTTTTAAAGGCTGTGCCTATACGTTTATAAAGTCTTGCATACACCTTTATGACATTCTACACAGCTATAGCACCAACGAAAATCGCAGACCGCAAACATGTGAGCCACAATCAAATGGGTGGTTTGAAACAATCTGCTCATCTTTTGATAGTTCTGCACAGGTTATGACTAGGGACACAGCAATCTGTCTCTGACTTACCTCCAGTACTTATTTCCAGTAAAAAATAGGGTTTTGCCAGTGTCTTTAATATGGACGGCCGCATCTATTCTTTTAATTTC
The DNA here is from genome assembly GCA_013399095.1 of Psophia crepitans. Lineage (NCBI taxonomy): Eukaryota > Metazoa > Chordata > Aves > Gruiformes > Psophiidae > Psophia > Psophia crepitans. The sequence goes on along the minus strand of VWZZ01007711.1, from coordinate 102,144 downwards.
TTTTGGAAACCCTATTTCATATATCTTTTTAGGAAAATCTTCAACTATGTCGTAGCCATTCAAAGCCCAAACTTTCTTTCCTGAAAATAAGAACAAAGTATGCATGATTTTTGTGTAAAGGATAGCTTTGAGATCAGAATAAAATGAGGATGCCATGATCCCTATTTTCGTACAACTAACAGCTTCTTAGGTCACATACTCAGCAGGTATTAAACTATTTAGAATCATATTTATGCTAACTATGATCCTAGGTATCTGAGCTTAATTGTATATTTCCTAAGTCACTAAAAATTTTATAGAGTTGCAAAGGGTGAAACCAGCAGAGTTTGTTTTTTGAACAGGGAAGGTAGGATGTTTTCTTCTTCTACTGATTACCTTTACATCACTTACTGAGCTTGATTAAATATTTATTTTTTTTCTGCCAAGAACAAAATTGAAAACTCACCCTTAAACATGAACACAAGATCTTTGACGGGGTTTTCATAAGCTGCATCTATTTTATTTGGAAGCTCTGGCCAAAAGGATTTAAGTAACACGAGTTCTGCCTCAACCATCTGAGGGTGCAGTCGCCAGAAAAACCTAGTTCAGAAAAAGAAAATACATTTTTGCATTGAGTTTGGGTGGGATGGAGTTGATTTTCCCCACAGCAGCCCCCACAGTGCTGTGCTGTGTACTGGTAGCCAGCAAAGTGTGGATAACACACCGGTGTTTTGGCTACTGCTGAGCAGTGCCGGCACACATCAGGGCTGTCTCTCCAACATCCCCCTCTCCCACACCAGCAGGCTGAGGGTGGGCAAGATCTTGGAAGGGGACACAGCCAGGACAGCTGACCCCAATGGACCAAAGGGATATTCCATACCATATGATATTATGCTCAGCAATAAAAGTTGAGAGAAAGGAGGAGGAAGGGGCAGCATTTGTTATTATGACATTTGTCTTCTAGACCAACTGCTACACATACCAAAGTGCTACTTCCTGGGAAGTGGCCTGACATGGGAAGTAGACAATAAATCCTTTGTTTTCCTTTGCTTCCATGTGTGGCCTTTGCTTTTGCTTTATTAACATGACTTTGTCTTGACCCACGAGTTTTTTCCATCTTATTTTCTCCCCCTCCCCATCCTGCTGAGGAGGGGAGTGAAAGAGCAGCTTCGGTGGGCAGCTGGAGTCCAGCCAAAGTCAGCTCACCACAATTTTATGTTTCTTGTCATATTACAGAATAGCACTATCTTTGATGTGCTATACTAAAAATTAGTTAATGCAGAACTAATTTTTTTTTCGTAACATAGATTTTTCAATACACAGAGCTCCTTGTAGACCTGTCCTTTCCTCATAGTCACCTAGCTGCAGACCATTTCTGTCACTCACACAGTGATCATCTCAAACAACAAACTGGACTTCTTTTCACTTAGAATAGAAAAACACTGCTGTCCCATGTAAGGCTTCTGCATGGAGTACAAGTTATTCAAATAAATGTTAGTATATTTCTGCATGTTGAAGAAAGCTCTGTGAAATGAAAAATGTGTACAAATGGTGTCAGTCATCAGCCATATAATCTTCCCTTCATATTACTGGGCAGTCAAGTTTGTAATTATATCATAAATCCTGCCTAAAAAGATATAAGATGTAGTTTCTCAGAGGCATCTATATTGATTTATGAATTTTTAAATTTATGTTTCCTCTAATATTTAGTGAAAACCTGAAATGGTATTTTTGCTTGCTCAAATTTTATCCAGCACCCATTATCCATGATGTGGCAGTCTCTTTACCTGTCCTTGAAGACCAGCATTTCTCCACGAAGTTCTGTTATCGCATCAAGTGATAAATCTGCGTCGCATTTCTCTGGTGTTTTGGGATGTTTTGGATTGGGATCTTTGTCTCCAGCACCTGGAATCATATTGTATGATCTAAGTTTGACAATGTTAATTTCATTTCTGTGGATCATGATATTAAATAGGACATGGAAGAGTTCCTAAACAGCACAAGGGGCTAACCATTTATACCAGGGAAAGTCTACTCTCTCTTTCTCTGCTTTAGCCAAATGTATTCATGGACTCTGCAGTTCAGCTGTGCTCAAAGATGTTAAATGGACTTGCTTTCTTTATCCCAAGTTTTGAAGGTCCCCCAAAAGGTTTATTCTTTCCATGATGAAATGTGGATATTTCTGTTTCTCCATTTAGGTACTTTTTTACCTTCTTTTTTGAGGCAGGTCAAAAAGTATAAAGACTCTGACTCCCACCACCAAAGGAAACAACACAGTGACCAACTGTCCCCTGCAGTGTTGGTTTTGGTTTTTTGGTGTTTTTTTTTTGTTGGTTTTTTTTTTCCTCCAAACTATTAAGTCTAAGTATCTTATGTTCCTGATGTCTGGTTCCAAGAATCCAGTGAATTGGTCTCAATCAGTCATGACTATTGCTATTGAACACCTGCAGTTTTTTAGTAACTGTGCAGTGCGTCTGTAACAGGTTATAATTACAAAGAAAATATATATGATACAGACTTACCATAGAGCTCTTGGATTCCTTGCACATCATCATCAGGAAGCACAAAACCAGTTTTTCCAGTGTATGTGTAAATTGGAAACATCAAAGCTCCAGGGTCTCTAGAGTGTTCAAGTCCCAGTGAATGACCAAATTCATGGGCAGCAACAAGAAACAAGTTATACCCTGTAACAAACCACAGTGAAAGTAAATGTATACCACCTTGTATCACCAAAGTGGACTTACACTGGTCAACTAACCCTAACATTGTGCTTTAACATATGTGACAATCAAGGAAACAACTGGATTAATGAGAAAATTATCTGTAATTGCTTGTCTTTTTCAAACTACCATGAGTTTTGTTTTAATAAGGGCCTAATCGATTAAGTATCTCATAGTTGGTATTTAACCTAAATCTTATTTGACAGGGTTGTTCTGTAGGCAGATTTAGATTTCCTGAAATTTCTTAGCAACACCAGAGAGCTCTAGACTGAAGTCTTAGTCCTATTCAAGTCAAGAACTTGAGTCAGGAATTCTTCTCCAGTAGAGAGTCTATATTGTTTCCAGTATTGCCACTTTAATGCCAGGAGGGTGAACTAATACTGTACTAAAAAAAAAAAAAAAAGTGTTTTTTTCTATTAAAGCTCTACCCTGAATAGACAAGGTGAAGAATTTTCAAATTAGATGTAAGTAGCCAATTTGCAGCAGAGTTAAGTATGTATGTTTTCTGTAGGCTTCAGTAAAGTAATTCCCATCAGTTTGTGATCAGAATTAGCGGCCCTTGAGCTCAGTGAAATGCCAAGCTGACAAAATACCTTGTTTGAGGCATTTTTTTTAATCACTGCACTTAGGAGGTGTATATTCTATAATTTATGGTGGGCATATGTTATACTTTCATTTATGACTGGAGATTAAACCCAGCTTCCTATGAGCAGACAGTGAACATAATGACTAATGAACAACAGTACACAGGCAAACCAAACTTTTTACAGATCACAGACAGGATGAAATTGTCCATCTACCACCATTTCAAATAATCTCAGCAACTTCTGTTACCTCTAGAGTCATCTGACCAAGTTTCATCATCATCAAAATGGGCATCTCCTCCATAGTCTGGACCAGGGGGAAAAGCATGAGCCAGTAATCCAGAGGGTCCATCGAAGGGGTAAAAGTCACCATGTTCTATGAAAAAAACATTCAAAACAATGAAATCAAGTATCACATTTTACTGGCAGCAATATAACTGTAACGTAAAAATAATTGGTTCTGTGTTACCTTTAGTGCCGAAGGAGATCATGATATCAGCTACGCCACTTCGTATTCTGGTGAAGTTAAGCGGTGTCACATCAGACCAAACTTTGAATGCTTTTTTGAAAGCTCGGTCTACTTCAGCACGTCTCAGATCTGAAGTATAATTCATAATTCTATCAAAGAGATTAATATCTCCAGTTAAATTGTGTGAATTGAAGAAAATGTGTAATATACTTTTATCTGACTGTACCTCTCATTAAAAAGTTTTTGCTTCTTTCTTCCCTATGTTCTTGTCTAAAAACAAAGAGCTGGGCAGCTGCATAGAGTATTCAAAACAATAAAAATAGCAATTTCCATTTTCATTACAGTAATTCAGAAACATCTGAAATGATCCAACATCTTTTTATAATTGGTTTTATATGCACCAGAAGATTTAGAAAGTGACAGATGTATTCTGCATTAAGTCAAATCGTACCAGTAACTCAAAACTTTTTTTATGCTATTTAAAACATCTCATGACCCTTGCTTCTCAGAGGTGCAAAACATGATCCAAAGTTTTTTGTAGTTAGAATCATCCACATTAAAGTAATATTTATGACCAGATACTGAACTGGTGTCTTGGAAAGAGTTCTGTGATTTCGTATTCGGAATCTGCTAAAGAAACTCAGGTCGCAGCTGGTCAAAACACCTGTTCATGACCTGGTGGTAGTAAGGGAGAACGAACAACTGTGTGACCATTCGGCACTGTAGCTTCGCAAAGTCAACTTCCTGAGGTCATGGTTGGGGACTTGTCTGACCAAACATGGATATCTACATCTGGACTATGAGACAGGAGAGGGACAAGGATCAGTCCTTGCTCTCACAGCCACATTGCACAGACCGGTTGGCATCTACACTGCTTTGGGATAACCCCCTCTCCAGCAGATTTGTCCAGGACAAGACATAGGTGAAGCAGACACCAAATCAGGTCCAAACACAGAGATAAGGAGTGACCTAAAGATTAAGTGCTGTGTGGATCAGTGGTGAGGCACATGACCTTAGTCCCTACTGCTCTTTCATCTGGCAGCATGGATGTGCCCAGAATGTCTACAGGGAGGCCAGATGAGGAGTAACCAGCTTACACCACATCAGCTTCCCTACATGAAAAAGTGCAATGGAAAAAAATCATATTTACTTCTGTGAGCTGTAAGGTGGGTCTGAGGGACCTTGCCAAAAGTGAGGTTGCAAGGATTTTAAACTGCAACATGATTTTTTTCAAACCGAACGCACCCTTCTCCCATCGGCCTCATATACTGACCGACTTACTGGACAAAGCACCTGGAAAGAAGGAACAGTAATAACACTGAAAATACTATGCATTTACCTGTATGTCAAATTAGTTTTTGACCATTTGAGTTTTCTAGGGAAAAAGTTATATTCTCCGACATCTGGGACACCACATCTCGGTTTCTGCATCAGCTCATATGTTTCTTCATTTAATTTTCCTGTCACCTCCAAGCCAAAAAAAGCTTGCATTTCTCGAAGTTTAGATGCCACTGTGTTGGCACTCTTCCTCATTATGCCAGCAGGATTAGGACGGAGATCATAATGAGTCCTGAGATAGCGCTAAGAAGGGGAAAAGAAGTAATAAGCCTAGTTTCCAAACAGTTGTAACTACACAACTTACTATTTATAAAACATGCAAATGAATTATTTTATACTGTACCTCTGCAAACTGAAGGTCTTTCTCTGTGAATTCATGGCTATCTTCAAGGGGAATAGGTATTGTCAGGCAAAATGACAAACCCAACAAGAAAAAGAAGACAACTGAAAGTCTTGATTGCATCATGCTGGATTTGTGAAGTCTGAAGCCCTGATGTCTTAGAGGGCAGTTGTCTTCACTTTTATAGTCCCAACCCAGTGAGTCACCACTTAGGGACAAGTTAGAACTGCCTTGTCGCTGAAAGTAAACATGCTTAGGTGGCTGCTTTTTCTCTCCTCCCCAACACTGTGGTTTAGGCATCTGTTGTCCCACTGAGGGCTCTGAAACCATATCCTTGTATAAACATGGTCTCTGAATATTGACATAGGTTGTGGGAAGAAATGGGCAGAAGCAAAGCACATTTTTTTTATTATTTTGCAGTAACTTAAACTGGCAATAACTTTGCAATAACTTAGTATTCTCTGCTAGAAAGATTGGCTTTCTGCTATTTGATAGACACTAAAAATATATAACAAGCTTCATGATTTTCTAAATAAAATCTGCAACTTTTCAGTGGTTCAACAGCAATTCTTAACAGTTGGAATAGATCATACACACTTCAATTATTAATAAATGTTCCCTTACCTGATAAGAAATAACATTTTGGAGTACATAATAGGATATTACATTTCCTTATTTCTGTAAAGACATATAACTGTAAAGCAATAATACAAATTTTACTTCAAAGATCCTTAAAGTGACTTCCTATGCATCTTTCCGAATAATTTACTTATTGAGATGTACCTAAAACCAGAAATGCTAAATAGCAGGAAATACTTTTTAGTATTTAAAACTGTCTTTTTTACTATTAGTAAAGTAGGTCATGCAAAGTGACTAGTTCATACAACATGTTTTCCTTAAAAAACATGAATTCACTTTATGAAGGGAACACAGCTACAGATCAATGAGACAGCTACCACTTTGAGAGAGGTAATCTTCCAACTATAGGTAGACAATGAATCTGTGTGTTTAGAATGACAGAAAAATGTGGTTTTGACTTATGAGGTGGAAAATAGGACAAATCTGGCATTGTGATAGACATGGGCATTACTATACTTCAAAGCTTAAAGATGATTTCTGTCTCCCCAGGGTCACTCTAATCTCAGCTGCTGCAAAAACATGTATCATATTGTGTCCACAAGCACAAGTCCATGAGCAGGTGCTGTTTTGGCTGAATCCACCTTCCTTTTTCATGGAGACTGTTCCTGTATGGAAAACCTCAGTCAGTTTTCTGGTAGACACTGGAACACACTTTCTGGAACACACTACCCTGCCATGGATGTTGCCTTGTTGACAAAACAGGAAAAGGACAAAAATCAGTGAAGCTGAATGTGTAAATGCTCAATTTGTTACTCAAACAATACTAGCCTTCTATCTCATGATGACAAACAGCAACAGCAAATAAAGGTGGGAGGAATTTGCTATGTAGGGTATTTCTACCCTACTGCCCATCTCAGCCAGCGCTAAATATGGTTACACCAATTAGGGATAGACAACGTCTGTTCAGACAGTTTGTATATACTCTTTTACATTGTCCATCACCAGCAGTGAGATTTTTTTTAATTCAGCAATGGTGGCATAAAGACTGTTAATTATCCCACTTTCTTAAGAAGTGTTCTCCCCTGGAGTGCTTCAGGATGAACGCTGAATCCACATGGCCGATGTTCTCATGGCGCTGCGCTCCTTGTTCATACAGACTTCCCGATTATGTATATCTCTTATTTCTTTCCTTTCAGCATTTCTGGGTTGATATTTGCAGCATTGCTTTCATTACCGTTGGGGCACTCAGTTATGCAGCAAGCAGCATTTACAGTGAATATTGCTGTCTTTATCTGGAGCTTAGGAGCAGTGGTGCTGCCTTGTGGTTTTCATGGCTGTTAGGAATACCTTCATGAGACTGTGAAGCTGTGAGTATCACTGCTCTACAGAACAATTACCAGACATATCTCAGAAATTTATGAGTAAAATTAATAACTTAAAAATTAGGAAGAATTCCAGTGAATTCCAAATTCTCTGATATTAGCTTTCTTGTACCTAAAGGAGAACAATTGTACACCACCGTTTATATGTCACTGCCCTCTGTCAGACATAACTAGAATTTTTTTATCCTGTGTCAGGCCCTTATGTCACTACTCTTTCTCAGCTCTGATGTTGGAATCTTTTCTTCTGGAATAGGAGAAATTAGCTTTCTAACTGACTGTTACTGCAAAGTCTTGATCAGTCCATCATACTTCATGAAGAATGAGCCCAAATTATTCCTAGTGTTTTCAGGATTGTCTAAATAAATATAGATTAGCTAACTGGTGATTACAGTGAAAACAAGTAATTAGAAATAGTATCTGAATGATATAAAAGTAGGACAGAAAAAATATCTGGCTAGGCACAAGAGTAAAACTAAAAAACAGTGTTAGTCTATTGAACAATACTCCAAGGAGGTGTGGAGCCTAGTTATTTGAAACATTTAATCTGCATTAGTCGAAGCAGTAGTAAATAGAAGTGTCTTGCATGAAAAGAATGATAGATTAGGTAAGGAAGAATGATTTTTCACTTTCTACTCTCTGGGGTTTTTTACACAGATGCACTGAAGTCCTTTGAAGTTCACAATGAAAACTCCTTCAAAAACTTTGCCTTCCGTACCCTTTACAGAGCTGTCCTGAGGTATTTCCAAGGAGTATTTGAAAAACTGGACAAAGTAAAACCTAAAGGCAAAAGGAAAAACCTAAACCAAGCAGCTTTTCTGAAATCAACTTCTCGTATTCAATTTGTGTAAAAAGATGTGCATAAAGCTGCGTCTTTTACTATTATAAGACAATGAAATGAAGAAATTAAAGACAGTCCACTGTTTTCAAGAGATTCTACAAGTAAGTAGAAAAACATACAAAGACAAAAAAGGCAGGGAGTCTGTAACTACTTTGTCACAGAGAGTAAATCAAAATGCTCAAGCAGAAATCGATTTCTGAAAGACTGCGTGTAATGAGCCATCCAAGAGTGGTCTAGGTCTGAATCACGTTTTCTGCACATTCAGGTGGTTCCTTTGGGAGCTCTGGTCGTGTAAATATACACGATTCAGTATGGTTTCTTTACACATTTTATTGCTATTTATATTACACCAGTGGCTAGAAGCCTATACTGAGGAATGGATTTTTATATCCTCTGTACACAAACTGAAGAAGCCCTGGTGAAGGGCTGTGCAAACAAGTACATTAAAGGGCCAATGAAAATGAGCAGTATTCCTCCTTTCTCCAAAACAGCATCACAGATGTAGCGTGTGATTATTTATTTTTTTTTTAGGGGGGGACAAAAAGCCTTGACAGAGCAGGGAACTAAGTACAGACCTCTGAAGTTGCTATTACCTTAATAGACTGGCTCTTCAAAGCCTCGAGCAAGTGAAGTTTTTAAAGTTGTCAATGATAAATGACAACTTCAAAGCCTGCCAGTGTTGGGCAACGTACGATATAAAATATATGGCTCAGGCTCAAGTGATGCCACTGTCTGAGATTTTTTAAAAAGAGGAGTGAAAATTCTGAAGAGAGACGTAATTGAAGGTAAAAGCAGGCTGCAGTGGTTCACAGACCTTGTGCTGACCCCAGCGCAAACAAGTAAGCATGGAAAGTTACACTCTAAAGGCGCTGAAACCCACAAAGCTGCTGAATAGTAAGATTTCAACAAGCACTGCAAATTTTCTGCAGTTCTGGCATCTTGTGGGTGTGGGTAAAGTTAGCTGGACTGATGGTAATTTTGACAGGCACAGCAGAGACTGGAACAATCATGCCGGTTTTCCCCCCAAGGAAAAATGTAGAAAGAGGGATGGGAGATGTGGCGAGATGAAATGAAGTGCCTTAAAGCAGCCTTTAGGTACTAATTATTTGAAAACAAGAATCATGCCAACCCTATGGTTTCGACATACGTTTTGCTACCACAAAAAATTGAAAGGTGTCATGTTTTGATTTACACTCTGTGTTTGGCACCCAGAATAGCGCTATACTGTGAACACTGTGGATGCTCTGTGACCCTGAAACAGCAGACACTTCACTTAAGACAAATAAACAAAACTCAGTGGGTCCATTTGTTAATGTTTCTTACCACAAGTTGTGTTTCAAGTGGAACGTCTCCAGTGCCTAGGGCTATGCCATCACATTTAGATCGGCTTCCTCTGGGAAGAAGGAAGGTATTCTGAGGCCCATTGTGCAGCTGGGTAAATGGAGTCCCAGAGTAGCTAAAAACACACACTCTGGCTCTGCCTTTCCAGGTGGGATTCCGTATGTGGGACCTGTTACAAGAAGGGAGTCAAAGACAACTTGGAATGGTTTCCACAAGCAGCGCTTCAGGTGGGATGGTAAGGGATATTACACCAACCTGGCTCCTTTTTATACAAAACAGCTGCATCCCTGTGTCATTTGCTGGTAAAACAAAAAAAAAAAGCAATTGGGGTGCCCAGAGATGTTCAGCAGGGTCCTGTGCCAGGAGCAAGTAACATATCAACATGTTTCCAAGAGGCAATGGCACTTGTTTGAATCCCTGCAGACCCTGTGGACCTCTAGGTCATAAAGGCAAAGGGCACTGTGGATCGCCTTTCTGCCTGCCTACAGCACAAGACAGCTTGCAGCACAGCACCTGCATGATCTTGGCAGGACCTGGGAGCTGCTGCCACGCTGGGAGCTGCTGGTCAACGTACATTTCTTCTGTATTCATTGAGCACTAAGGTAACGTTCCTCCTCCTCGTGTTCCTCAGGGGTCAGAACTGGGACTGGCACTGTTTAACATCTATGTCGGTGACATGGACATTGGGATTGAGTGCACCCTCAGCAAGTTTGCCGACACTAAGCCGTGTGGTGCGGTTGACATGCTGGAGGAAAGCGATGCCATCCAGAGGGACCTTGACAAGCCCCTTGACAGGGCTCGTGTGAACCACATTAAGTTCAACAAGGCGAAGTGCAAGGTCCTGCATGTGGATCAGGGCAATCCCAAGCACAACCGTAGGCTGGGCAGAGAATGAATTAAAAGCAGCCTTGAGGAGAAGGACTTTGGGATGCTGGTTGATGAGATGCCCAATATGAGCTGGCAGTGTGCTTGTAGCCCAGAAAGCCAATCATAGCCTGGTCTGCATCAAAAGAAGCATGACCAGCAGGTCAAGGGAGGTGATTATCCCCCACTACTTCACTCTTGTGAGACACCACCTGGAGGACTGCATCCAGCTCTGGGGTCCCCAGTGTAAGAAGGACCTGGTGGTCCTTAAGACGCTGGTGGAGCAAGTCCAGAGGAGGGCCATGAAGATGATCAGAGGGCTGGAGCACCTCTCCTATGACGACAGGGTGAGAGAGTTGGGGTTGTTCAGCCTGGAGAAGAGAAGGTTCCAGGGAGACTTAATTGTGGCCTTCCAGTACCTAGAGGGCCTACAGGAAAGCTGGAGAGGGACTGTTTATCAGGGAGTGTAGCTGACAGGACAAAGGGTAATGGCATTAAGCTGAAGAAGGGTAGATTTAGGTTAAATATTAGGAAGAAATTCTTCCCTGTGAGGGTGGTGAGGCACTGGAACAGGTTGCCCAGAGAAGCTGTGGAGGCCCCATCCCTGGAAGTGTTCGAGACCAGGTTAGATGGGACTTTGGGCAACCTGCTCTAGTGGAGGGTGTCCCGGCCCATGACCGGGGGTTCGAACTAGATGATCTTTGAGGTCCCTTCCAACCCAGGCCATTCTATCATTCTATGATTCTATGATTCAGCTGTAGATTAAAAGAACTAAATCCAAGCACCTTCCTGGGTGTGTCTAAACTCTCATTATAAACAATGAAGTCAATACACTCACTAAACCCTAGACAGCAATTCAGCTTACGCTGAGGTAGACACCTTGTGATCATTTCACCCTACATATAGATATCTAATATTGTTTAAAGGACAGAGAGCTCTCATCAGTTCTATATCATATCTGACAGTCTCATGCAGATGTCTTGGGTTCCCTGCTGCATCTTGTCTTCCCTCCTGCATCTCAAATGGCTCTAGGTGCCTTTCTTCAGGCTGCTGTGCTGAGTGAGGCTCTCACAGTTGTGCTCTGCTGACTATGACAGAGCTGACTGTATTAGTGCCCCATCATCTGCTGCACACAGAGATACTTCAATTTAGGTGACCTATTCTAGAGCTGAACTCCAGGCCCATTTTCTGCTGATGCCTGAACAAATCAGGAGCCATCATGTTTCAGAGGTTTACTGTGTTGCTGTGCAAGGTGGCAGCTCTGCAACTGGAAGGCAGTCAGGTTCTGTGCACCCCCTACCAGGACAGTTCTGCTCACAGCGGCATCTTGCCTTGGAGGAACAGGGCCTCCCACCTCATGCTTGACAGCCAAACTGAGAGAGATAATGCCTCAGGTGCAATAATCCAAGTTTTCTCTGTCCAAACAAGTCCTGCACTGGTAGAAACTCATTACATTCAGGAAAACTGCCCCAGAGAAGTGAGAGTGCCCCCACCAGCTGCTCCATGCAAAGCAGTAGCTGCAAACACTGGTGGAGGTCTGACCATGCTCTGCTCCTCCTTACCACTCTGAATGCTCTCCAGGACTGGAACTGGCTTCCTGTTTTGGTCTAACCATTCTATATGAGCTACCCATAACTTTTCCTGCTTCAGGATAAATGCAGTAGGCTAAACTATCTGTCATAACTTGGCAGTTGTCACCTTTTTAATGGCTTTTGTTTTTTGCATATGCAGTGGTATGTCACTAGGTGCTAAACTGCTCAAGACCTGGATTATTTCTTAGTGCAATCAGGATAGTGCTCTTGTATCCAGGCTGCATGAACCATTTGAGGAAGATATTTATAGCAGTATCTGTAATTGAATTTTATTGATTCTTGAAAGAAATACATGGAACCTGTGAGGGAAAAAAAAAAGATAATTATTTGAAGAATGACTGCAGTAATTATGTTCTGAGACTGTAGAAGTATTTTGTTCTTTTGTTATAGTTACTTTATTACTTTGTAAAATGTGGTACCCAGTTGTCAAAGTCCAATACTCTCTGATTGGGTTCTTTCAGAAATTCTGCATATGCAGGATTTTATGCTTAATACAAATAGGAGAATCACAGAATCACAGAATAGTTTGGGTTGGAAAGGACCTCANAGAGAAGGATTTCTTCCTTAACATCTAATCTAAATCCCCCCTCTTTTAGTTTAAACCCATTATCCCTTGTCCTGTCACTACACTCCCTGATAAACAGTGCCTCTCCATCTTCCCTGTAGGCCCTTTAGGTAGTGGAAGGCCACAGTTAGGTCTCCCTGGAACCTTCTCTTCTCCAGGCTGAACAACCCCAACTCTCTCACCCTGTCTTCATAGGAGAGGTGTTCCAGCCTTCTGATCAACTTTGTGTCCGTTCTCTGGACTCTCAAAGTTTACATACTTGAAATCATTTTAAGTAACATGGAATTTTGATTGAGCACAGTGATGCAGCAGTGTACTTAAATCACAATATAAGTGCAAGTTGCATCTAGTGGAATATAGCAATTGCAACATACGGGTGAATCACAACACAAATGTGCTTACTACTGTCTATTAAATATTCGATCTAATCACAGTGGATGTCCATTGTCCCTGGAAAGTAACCCAGCTCAAGACTTTTGCTGTCTTCAGAGTTCTTTGTTTGGTTCATATACTCAGTATGGGGCTAAGCCACATATACACTGTCCCCACATGTACACCCCCCATGCTGCTCTGGCTAACTTAGGAGTATATTTTGCACTCTTGACTAACTTGGGCATGAACATTTACGCAGCTGGCTGATCCACTCAGCAGATGTAGCCTTCCATCCCATTTGTGTTGAGACAAGTTCAACTTTCTTTGCAACACCATGGCCAGTCCCTCATATTCTTCCCAGAGGTTCATGAGTACATCACCCTTACCCATCTCCTTAGAGCCTTCTTCCATTGTAAGGGTTCATTGATTGTTCACCTGAAGTACAAAATACCCAGTTATGTGTACTGCTAACAAACTGTAGGCAAATGAGGCGTTTGTGTCTAGCCAGCATAATTTTGCTCCTAATGGGAGGGAGCTGGTCAACAGCACAAAAAATGGAAAATGAAACCCCAGGAATTCAGTTCAAAGGTAAGAACTTCATTTTCTAAACTTGTTTTTTGAGACATCCACCACCTTGCACTTCTATTTTTTAAATCCTGATGTTTACATTTGCAAACGCTCACAAAATTATATTTAAACACTACCTCAGTAGCACTGTGGCTCTCTTACATTCATAATTACGTCTTGGTAAGTTTTGATGTATTTTATTTCTTGTGTCAACCCAGAAATACATATAATATGTATTTAAAACATTTTAATTTTAGCTCTTCCATCATGGCAAAATATGTCCCCTGTCTGCCAATTTACTCTTTTACTAATATGCTATAGCAACTTTATTCTCAAATCTCAAGACCTCCACTATGAACGGATAGCCATTGCTCATAGAAAGACATAGTTCATTGTAGACGCAATAAAAATCAGTATTAGGAAGAAAAAATATTTGATGACTTATTTATAGAGAGATTCAACATTAATTTCTAAAAGTTTGCATTCAAGGATTTAAATAAATTGTTTGGGTGAAACATAAATTTTGCATCTTAAATGCCCAAGTGGATTTTGAACTTTAAATTTGTGGATTCTACACCTTCAGGAATGACGAATGGCCCCTTTAGGAATGTGAAATACAAAGTAACATAATGTCCTCTGAAATGTTTTGGTTCAGACTGCTTATTATTTCTGAAAATTGGAGCTAGGAACCTAACAGAAATGCACACATCCTTCTACTACCTCCACAAGCTCTTTTCTCTGATGTACATTGAGACATTTATTACTAATAATGAAGACTCATAATTTCTTACTCAGCTTTCTAGTGATCACTTCTTAAGAGCACTATACCTTCTATAACTCTTATGTAATAACAAATCAGAACAAGTACCATCATTACTGAATCCAGACATTTCAAACCATTGCTTGCTCTAGTATCCAACCCCATAAAAGCCTTTGTTATCCTAGGTATTGTAGGAAGAAATGCAGCAGAGGAAGTGGGCAGGTTAATGATGTGGATTTTGAGGAGGGGAGAGAAACCCTCTCTTGAGCACTGCTGAAAAATTGTTGTGGCCACTGTTCACAAGACAATGATCTCTACTGAATGAGATATTACTTGACACTTTCCAGATGCATCAACCATTAAAGTGCAGCCTAGCTGAACTGTATGGCTGATGCCTTTTCTTTTTTCAAGTCAATACCTACTGGAATTTCCACCTGGGTGTCTACCCCAGATTTCTTTTCAGGATCAAAGCCTCCCACATATGCACACAAATAGTTCAGAGTAACATCAAATGAATTTAAAAAGTTGCATTGAAATTAGCTAAAAGAGACTGCATCACAAACTCTAAGGACGAGTGTTTGTCCTTCACAGAAATGCATGGAAGAAACACTATTTAACTGAAGCTAACTGTAAAATTTTGATTTGTAAGGAGCAAAACCATACATTTTAAAAACATTTAGGAAAGGAAGTATAATTTTTAAAGCCTTAGCTCTTGCTTGCCAACCACATCCATGTTGTTTATACAGCTGGACTTTTAAAAAAGCAGTTCCTCAACTCTATTGCAAAAGCTCTTGAGAATAAGGGCGGGGGGGGGGGAGGGAAACTAGATGTCTGATGGATACAGTTTTAAAGGAAGTACTACAAGCAAGTGGTAAGATTCAAATTAAAGTTTGAATTACTGGTAAGACGTTACTAAAGGGGGATTTAAGAAAATCTATAAGGAGAAACCTTTTCCCCCTGAGGACAGTCAGGCAGCGGCACAGGGTGACCAGAAAAGCTGTGCAATCTCCATCCTTGGAGGTTTTCAGCCCAGACTGGGTGAAGCCCTGAGCTCTGAACAGCCAGGTCTGACCTCAGAGCTGACCCTGCTGTGAGCAGGCGGTTGTACCAGAGACCTCCTGAGGTCTCTTCCAGACTGAGTTATCTATACCTTTATATAAGTAAATAAATATAAAAATTACATATGTGGAGTACATTTTAGTAAGTATGCTTATGTGTGACACTTAAGACATACTCATATTCCATACATTACAGATTTTTGAGTATAAATTAGTCTTGGTAAAAAGAAAGAAACATCAGGGTTCCAAATGTTGGTTATCACTTTAGATCTATCTTCAGTGAATTCTCATGTTCAAATGTATTAATGTCTTCAGTTACTGTGAAATATTGGTCAGGAACTGATGCTGAAAAATTAACCAGCAAATAGAGTGTGAAAATGCAAATTAACTTTCATGTAATTCAGACTTAAATTCTTTAGATACGTAATTTCAGTATTTTGAACACCTTATTAGCCTATCTAATGCGATAATACAACTTGCACACTAACAGTGCTCTCTATAATGTTAACAGAGCATTTTCAGCCATTACTACAGATTTTCTCATTTCTCTTTCTGCCCCTTTTACCCCAAACTGTGCTATATAGATGCCCTTCTCTATTCACTTTCAGAAAACAATAACAGCTTCCATTCCTCTTTTTCAGAAGACCTGTTGAATGATGAGCATTCGATTGGAAATATATGGGATGGAGAAAAGATGATGAAGTTTTCTCCCACGGAGTCCCTGGTAAAATGTACTCACTCTGCCTGTCACGCGGCTTGAAACACTGAGCATTTGGAACATGGTAGTTGTGGGATGAATTGAGAATGAAAGGCGGGAAATTCTGCAATATTTTTCACAAGTCCTTAGAAATTAATTTCTCATTACAATATCTCTGTTGAAAAGTTCCACTCATGTGTTTCCTAGCCTTGGTATTCAACATTTTCTTTTCTGTACCAGCAAATACCAAGAATTGGCATCTTTCACTTACTTCTTCCTCTTACCTCAGCAGGCAGTGTGCTGTGATTCTCTGTGGTGATAAAGACCATCTGCTAGTAATTCAAACCTGTTAGTGGGGTTAAAGGATTACAGACTAGTAAAGTTAGAAATATCAACCAACAAAAGATTTGCCAAGGCTGTGACCTTTGTTAGAAATGCATGTTCATGATGTAAAAACTAAACTTCAATAGCTTAGAGGTTGGAAGGGACCTCTGGAAGTCATCCAACTCCTCTGCTCAAGCAGGGCCACGGACAGCCGGCTGCCCAGACCAAAAATGACCAAGGATATAACACCTCTGCTATAAAGAAAGGCTGAGAGAGTTGGGGTTGTTCAGCCTGGTGAAGAGAAGGCTTACTGCAGCCTTGCAGTACTTAAAAGAGGCTTGTACAAAAGATGGGGACAAACTTTTTAGCAGGGCCTGTTAGGACAGGACAAGGGATAATGGTTTTAAAGTCAAAGAAGGTAGATTTAGACTAGATATAAGGAATGATTTCTTTACAGTTAGAGTGGTGAAACAACAGAACAAGTTTCCCAGAGAGGGGAGAGATGCCCCCATCCCTGGAAACATTCACAGTCAGGTTGGACTTGAGCAACCTGATCTAGCTGAACATGTCCCTGCTCATTGCAGGGGCATTGGGCTAGATGACCTTTAAAGATCCCTTCCAACCCAAACTGCCCTAGGATTCTAGGATTCTATAACCCTGTCCAGACATCTTTTAAGTATCTCCAAGGATGGAGACTTTACCACCTCCCTAGGCAATCTGTGCCACTGCTTAGTCATCCTCTTAATAAAAAAGTCTTTCCTGGTGTTCAGATGGAGCTTCCTGTGTTTTAGTTTGTGCCCATTGCCTCTGGTCCTGTCATAGAATCATAGAATGGTTTGGGTTGGGAGGGATCACAAGGATCACCTAATTCCAACCCCCCCTGCCATGGGCAGGGACACTCTACACTAGACCAGGTTGCCCAAAGCCTCATCCAACCTGGCCTTGAACCCTGTCACTGGGCACCACTGAAAAGAGCCTGGCCCTCTTCGCACTCTCCCTTCAGGTGTTTATATATATTGACAAGATCCTCCCTGAGCCTTCTCTTCTCCATGCTGAATAGTGCCAGCTCTCCCAGCTTTACCTCACAGGAGAGAAGCTCCAGTCCCTTCATCACTCTGTTGGCCCTTAGCTGGGTTCTCTCCAGTATGTTGATCTCTCCCTTGTACCGGGGAGCCCAAGAACTGGGCACAATACAGCAGGTGTGGCCTCACCAGTGCTGAATAATCCTATGAGCTTTCTATGGAGCTTCCTATTTCACAGTGTTCAAGTATATCTTAGTGATTTATTTGCTGCATTCCCTCTTTCTATGTGTCTCTGTCACAGTGCTTTTTTACAACTGCTGCCAAATATCTGAATAACAATAGTTTTTTTTTATTGTTAATACACGTTGAAAAACAACATATTAATCCAGACTTAGTTTGCAGCTAGATGCACATTGAAATCTGCTTTTTCCCAAGAGACAGGCCATCCATTACATGTTGTGGACTCCTCATAGACGCAATAAAATAAGCAAGTCCTTCTCTTGCTAAAGAGCATCAGAGGGAAAAAAAATCAGACTGGTTTTTTAACCACAGCTGAAAACTTCTCTGGTTATTAGTCAATACGTGAGTAAGGAATCATATAGGAGTTTACATCTGTAAAACACATAAGGAAAATACAGCAGACAATAACTGATTTAGCTATTTTAGCTAGATTTAAAACATCACAAGAAAAAATTGCTTGTTACAGATAATAGATGTCAGTCATTTTCTGTTGCCCATCATGGTTTATTTTCATAGAGACTTCAGCAGTCTGAAGACTGCATACAGTGGCTTATTGGCTTTATTTCATTGCCCTAATGAATATTATCTGAAGGCAGTCAAACTTGTTACTTAAGGATTGTGCTAAATCAATTGGAATTTTTGCCTAAAATCCAGTACACACATCTACGTTTTGCCCATCTCTAGTTACATGTGTTCAGATGTTTCACAAACACTAAGCACATCAAACACCTGCTTCAAATCACTCCTACTATAACTATATATACATCTTAAAAGCTGCTTACCGTTCCATGACTTATGTCAGTGATTAAGCTCCCAATAAAGGCCTGGAGTTGTTTAACAACCCAAAATTTCCTACTGTCATTCCCAGCTATTGAGGGTGCACTAGTAGGAGACAAGAGTCTACTGGGAGTCAGGAGCATGCACATATCTCCTCCCACTGGGCACGCAGGGTCCCATTTATTGGAAGATCTAGAAAGAGAAAGAAATGTTACCTGTGTAAAAGAATACACACAAAATGCAGGCATTCTTGCATCTCATAAATGAGAATTACTGTGTGATGGTTCATACTTCAAGATTCATAACCGTTAAAAATCTCACTAAAATTATATAAGGCCTAAGTCAGAATAGATTCTATACCTGACTGTTTTAAAATGGTTAGAGCATCTTCTCTTCACCAGCTTCTGTGCTGAAAGCAATTGTGAAATCAGCACAACTATAAGAGAGTCAGACAAGGGTCTTGGGAAGATTTCAAGTCACATACTCCTAAAGTTTCAATGTCCTTCAGTTTGTTTAGTCCACTTTTCACTAGCCAGATGTGAATTGTGATTTATTATATAAACAGGTTAGAAAATATGTACCCATAGTTATGTCAGAATCTTTCAAGTTAATAAAAGATCTGGCACCATATGTCTTTTGGTTCCCTTAGCATATAAAATGGAAATTCCTGACTGAAAGCAAACTGTGACTGTTCACTGGAAGTTTCACAGAGCTTATGCATTAAGTTTTGCTATTGCTACATTTCATTTCAATGCAAAATAATTTATAAAACCTGTTCAAAACTGACATGGAAAACTCTGAATATAAAAAATAAAAGGACTATTTAAATTTCAAGTTTATATAAATGGTAGAAATAAGGTTTGTGTATTTTTGTTTTCCTGGATGAGGAAAGAGGAACATTGAAGCAATTTCTTTTAGGTTGGCAAAATATTATGAAAAATCAATATTTTCTCTGAACATTGCTTTTTTGATACAGAATTATTTGGAAGTATTCAAATAACTCTGAATTAAACGTGGCTTTAAGAATTCTGTTTAGGAAGCATTACACGTATCAAATTCTGACAAAATGACCTGGACAAAAAGAATAAGTGTTGTTTCTATGTAGTATTAATCCAGTTGACTTCCAGAAACTGGAAGTCTTCAGACTGAAGAGGATGTTACAACATTACGGATCTACTTTTGGTTATTAGGGAATCTGACCAGGAGACAAAATTTCACACGCACATACTTGGCAAACCAGGAACATGAGGTTCATGGACATCCCAGATGAATGCCCTTGTTGCTGTACTAAAGAGCTGAAGTAGTTCTTCCTGCTGTGAGAAGGGATCAATCCAGTTTTTAGTCCTGCCTCATGGAGTACCTAATTCCTAGAGCACAAAACTCTAAATGTCCCATTAAATACAAATACTTTCATTCAGTTTTGCTGAATTGCTTCAGTTTCTCCATTTAACGTACAAATGATTAAATGATCCATCTCGCTCAGTATTCTGCCTCTTAGCAGTGGTAGTAAGAGACAATATCTACGGAGGACGGGAGTCTGATGAGTTTTTGACTGATGCTGGCTGTTTTCACAATCTTTTACAGTCTCATAATCTTTGGCTAAGTTTTGGCTCTTGCACTGGGGTCACAGCAACCCCAGGCAACAATACAGGCTTGGGGAAGAGTGGCTGGAAAGCTGCCAGGAGGAAAAGGACCTGGGGGTGTTGGTTGACAGAGGGCTGAACGTGAGCCGGCAGTGTGCCCAGGTGGCCAAGGTGGCCAACAGTATCCTGGCTTGTATCAGGAATAGTGTGGCCAGCAGGAGTAAGGAACTGATCATCCCCCTGTANAAAGGAGGTTGTAGGCAGGTGGGTGTTAGTCTCCCAAGTAACAAGCGATAGGGCAAGAGAAAATGGCCTGAAGTTGTGCCAGGGGAGGTTTAGATTGGACATTAGGAAAAAAATTCTTCACCGAAAGGGTTGTCAGTCACTGGAACAGGCTCCCCAGGGAAGTGGTTGAGTCACCACCCCTGGAGGTATTTAAAAGATGCATAGATGTGGTGCTTAGAGACATGATTTAGTGGCAGACTTGGCAGTACGAGGTTAATGATTGGACTTGATGATCTTAAAGGCCTTTTCCAAACTAAACAATTCTATAATTCTGTAACAGTAAGTTCCAGATATTCACTTACCATTCTGTAAGAGATGTTTTAATTTCTCTGTCTTAAATCAGGCTCCTGCAAGCCTCATTCAGTGGCCTCTAGTTCTAATACTGTAGGATTTGATACCTAACAGCTTTACATTCAGCTTAGGATCCACTTTCATGATTTGGCAAATCATGTTAAAATCAAGTTAAATCAAGTTCTTGATCTCCTCTTCTCCAAACTCCTGCTTTTGTAGCTGGTCCATTCATTTAATACTTTAAATTGCCTTTCTGGGTACCTTCTTTACTGTCATCATATCCTTTCTGAGCTTTGGAGAACAAAACTGCACGAAGTACTCAAGAATTGGACACAAGAAGATTTTATACAGTGGCAAAAATATAGCCTCCATCATTCATGTTCTCAGCACTTATCCTGATGATGCCCAGCACTCTGCTGACTTTTTTTGGCTGCCACAGTATATTGAGCCATTGATTTCAGAGTGAAGATTTATTCTTGTAGCATTGACTCTTGTTGTTACACAATAGGCTGTTTACCTTCCAAATCCAAAAGGCAGAAAGAATGTGAACTTAGAATCAAAACTGATACGACTGTAGATTTCTGCTACTAATGCCTTAGTGATAGCAAAACAACAACTCTAGAAGTGCACACTGTCCTCTAAAATTATCAAAACATGAGGATTGTTTTACCCTATTGTGCAAGTTTAGCTGCATTGTTTCATTATCATTTACAGGAAAAGAATAAAAAGCAGGAAGAAAAGATCAATTTCCCATTCAAAGCTGACATGACAAAAAACCCCATGTGGTTACACAAACTGTAAGTTAAATTATAGGATATATGATGTGCTGTGCACTAGATACATGTGTGGTTTTTTATAAAGCTGGGTGAATAACTGATACTTTTGTTCAGCCTGAACAAGAAAAATAATAAAAAAAAAGATATGAGTGGAAGTTTTTTGTGTTTGCATTTCTTGTCAGAAGGAAAAAAAAATCCCACATTTCATGCATCTTTAATGCAAGCTAAGGCTTAAGCAAAACCAATTTAAAACCTATGGGTAGTATTAGTAAGTACAGCCGTAAGATTCAGGGAAGTGATCACCCCCTGTGTTTGGCACTTGTGACACCACATCTGGAGCGGTGTATCCAGTTTGGACTCCCATGTACATGGGACTGCCAAGGCAGTCAAGGGCTGGAGCAGAGACATAGGAGGAAAGGCTGAGAAAGCTGGGCTTTTTCATCCTGGAGAAGAGAAAGCAAAGAGGAAACCTCACTGTTATTTATAAGTACCTGACAAGAAAAGGCAGATAAGACGGAGACAGACTCTTCTTGGATGTGCACAGAGAAAGGACAAGAGGCAATGAACACAAACCAAAATACTGGAAATTCCACTCAGAAATTAGGAATATTTTCTTTATCACGAGGAAGGTAAAATATTTGAATGGGCTGCCCAGAGGTTTTGGATCTTCATTCTTGGAGGTATTCAAAATTTGAATAGTCAAGTGTCTAAGCAATGTGGTCTAAGAGAAGGGCAACCAAACTGGTGAAAGGACTGGAGCACAAGTCTTATGAGGAGAGGCTGAAGGAACTGGGGCTGTTTAGTCTGGAGAAGAGGAGGCTCAGGGGAGACCTCATTGCCCTCTACAACTGCCTGAAAGGAAGTTGTGGCGAGCTGGGGGTTGGCCTCTTCTCGCAGATAACTAGTGACAGGACAAGGGGGAACGGCTGCAAGTTGCGCCAGGGGAGGTTTAGGTTGGAGATGAGGAGAAATTTCTTCTCAGAAAGGGTGGTCGGGCATTGGAAGGAGTTGCCCAGGGAGGTGGTGGAGTCACGGTCCCTGTGGGTGTTTAAAGAAAGGTTGGATGTGGTACTTAGGGATGTTGTTTAGTGGTTAATAGGTGGTGGGAGGACGGTTGGACTGGATGATCCTTGAGGTCTCTTCCAACTTTAATGATTCTATGATTCTATAATTAAACCTATTTTGATCAAGGGGTTGCCCTTATGACCTCTGAAAGTCCCTTCCAACCTAAATTAACCTGTGTTTCTGCAGTTCTTTGAATGATGACTGTTATTGGTCCAGTAGGTCATTGGAAGGGCTTTCAGAAGGAACCTAACTATCTGGCTAAAAATTTCTTGAAAATGCTATCTACAAAGGCTTTGTAAGAAGATGAAGTGTTTAAAATGGTCTGTTCTCAATTCTTTCATTATGGAATTTACATGTGTGAGTGAGGACCATGTATATGAGAGTTATAAAATCTCTGGGAACATAAGAATGAGTAGTTAGGTTACCAAAGTTAACACGCAGTTGTGCAGGATTAATTATTATTGTGCCCATTTTAACCTAAGAGAATTGAAACTGTTCTCCTGTCGTTTGATAAGACTTGGTTGATGGTTATTTGAGTCACATAAAACTATGACTCAAGTCTGAGTCTGAAACTCAGACAGTATTTTTAGATTATTAAAAAACTGAGACAACTGAGGCAGGGAACTCCTCTGTTTTGTTTACCCAAGGAATGAAGAGTACTGTGTTTCACATACATTTGAAAGCAGAGGCCTTTTCAGTGAGTCACTAGTGGATTTTCCACAACTGCTATTAAATAATTAGATGTTTAACAACAAACCGCTGAATTCTTAAATGAGTTGCATGTTAAAGAAGGTTCAAATTAATCTCTTCTAAATATTAAGTCTTTCTGTTTGAAGAAACACGGAGCTAAACTTTGCCCAGGCACAATAATATGTTGTCATTTTCTCAAATCCTTCAGTCAAGTTATCCATTTGACATGGTATTACTTTATGTTAGAGTTGTCTATTTCAAGGGTATGGCTGTAGATAGACACTGCTCTGAACAGCTAAATCTCTTTGCAGAGAATCCAAAAATTGTGTTAAAAATGTCTGAAAGACATGGCTAATTTATTCACACTAGTATTTTCAAACAACCTATGCTGGATATATATGGCAAAATACAACCAATTTTCTCACTATTTACCAGAATTGCTCCAGAATGCCAGAACTGGGCAGGCACTGATCTACTCCCTCTGGTGACCATCCTTGTGGGCAAGCTGAGGAGGTGTGGCCTGGATGATCAGGTAGTGAGGTGGATTGTGCGCTGGCTGGAGGGCAGAAGTCAGAGGGTTGTGGTCAATGGGGCCGAATCTAGTTGGAGGCCTGTGACTAGTGGAGTCCCTCAGGGGTCGGTGCTGGGTCCGGTACTATTCAATATCTTCATCAGCGACCTTGATGAGGGAATGGAGTGTACCCTCAGCAAGTTTGCTGATGACACTAAGCTGGGAGGAGTGGCTGACACACCAGAGGGATGTGCTGCCATTCAGCGGGACCTAGATAGGCTGGAGAGCTGGGCGG
The DNA here is from genome assembly GCA_013399095.1 of Psophia crepitans. Classification (NCBI taxonomy): domain Eukaryota; kingdom Metazoa; phylum Chordata; class Aves; order Gruiformes; family Psophiidae; genus Psophia; species Psophia crepitans. The sequence continues at coordinate 78,240 of VWZZ01007711.1, read as the reverse complement.
GGAGGAACCTGATGAGATTCAACAAGGACAAGTGTAAGGTCTTGCACCTGGGAAAGAAGAATTCCATGTGCCAGTACAGGTTGGGGACTGACCTGCTGGAGAGCAGTGTAGGGGAAA
>VWZZ01007711.1:59810-77746 GCA_013399095.1 Psophia crepitans | reverse complement strand
GTGTTTCTGAGTGATGTGCTCTAGGTGGCCCTGCCTTGTCGGGGGGGTTGGACTAGATGATCTTTCGAGGTCCCTTCCAACCCTTGTGATTCTGTGATTCTGTGAATGGCACGAAGCTTCGTCAGGGGAGGTTTAGGTTGGAGATCAGGAAAAGGTTCTTCACCCAGGGGGTGGTCGGGCACTGGAACAGGCTCCTAAGGGAAGTGGTCACAGCACCCAGCTTGACTGAGTTCAAGAAGCATCTGGACAATGGTCTCAGTCATCTGCTCTGATTGGGCTGGTCCTGTGTTGAGCCAGCAGTTGGACTGCATGATCCCTATAGGTCCCTTCCAACTCGGGATATTCTATGATTTTTTTTTATTATTTTTTTTTAACATTCTGTTTAGAGTAAGCATTTTCTGTTTCTACAACAGAATCTGGTGATTCAGCTCTGACATTATTCATCACAGAAGCTGCAGAAGACTTTAAGTCAGATATTCTTTGCTGTTAGCAATGAAGCTACAGAGATGTTGATTTCTCTGAGTAGGTGCTAAGTATCAGGGACTTACTTGTTAGAAAAGTTTGAGTATTGTCTGACTCAGACCGAAACCAAACCAAACAAAACCAGGTCATCACAAGGGGTAAATTTACTTGTCAGTCATCTTTGTAGAGTAGGTGGTTAAATTCCAATGAAATGACCCTTATCTTGATCAACAAGGGGCAGACTTCCAGTGGTAAAATGTTGAAACTTCATAGCTCTAGGCTAAATCCCAAACGTGAGATGCTAGAACAGAGCCCAGTACTATTAGAATGGGCATGGCACAGAGGAGAATGCATAATATACACTGAAATTATTTACTCCTACGCAACCTGAGTTGATAAAATTTTGAACAATAATACTGGAAAGAGAAGTCAGTCATGCATCCTTCTTAATAAAAGCCCATAATCCAACAGCTATAAATATAACAGTTATTACAGTCCTTAGACTGTGACATCCAATGAAATGGTTAGTTGGGGGGACAAGGAACTTTCCTAATATATATTCACCTGCCTTCCACTCCATATTTACATGAAATCCTCTAATGCAGAACAAAAGTTTTCAAGATTAACCCATTTTACATAACTTGGATTCTAAACAGGCCTGGGGCTGAAAAATGTACAGAGATGCAATGAGAGGCACCACGTTTGAAAACTAGACAATATCCTATGATTTAGGTCTTACGAGCACAGGGCATTCAGATGAAGCAGTGAAAAAAAAAAGATAGGATAACAGTGTATGTTGTTCATAAAGAGGATTAGACTAATTCGTTTGGGAGGATGACTTTCATGAGATCAAGGAGGAAAAATATGATGGAATTGCTTCTTTATCCTCCTCATGTGAAAGATGCTACAAGTTGTTCCAAGTACAGTTCTAGACTCAAGCAGAGTTAATCAAGCAGCAGTCTTGCTAGCAGATGTATTTATTTTTCCTGTGAAAAGGAGGCACAGAAGAAACTCTTATTTATGGGTTGAAACTTTTTCCTCACATATTCAGGTTTTCCCATCTACATTTCTCTTGAAGGACTAGCTCTGGTTATATGAAATTAGGTACATTCTAGTTGCAGTTCACGGTGGAGAAGCATGTTAAAAATGAGACTTTCTTTGAGGAAAATATGGCTCAAGAAATTTTGCTTAGTTAGATATCTGTAGGAAGCTTCATAATTAACCAATTCTTGGTAAAAAACCCCAAACCCTCCTAAACAGACATAAATAAAACAATTATAACAAAATACAGTGTTATGTTCTTTATCTGAAGCCTCTATCAAGAACAAATAATAATCTTATTAATCTTAAAATTAAAGAGTAAGCAAAATGAGGAGGGAAGGAAGCTACAGCCCAAACTTTGGAAAGCTGAAATATCTCTAATCCCAGGTGTCCTGGAGCTGATGGCCTATATTATGTTACAAAACGAAATAAAAGTTCCAGTAAACACAACACATGATTCATATCCTGGTACTGAGCTCAAAACACCTAGAAATAAGTAGAATAAACAAAAAATATTTAATGAAACATCAGACTCTGCTTTCTGAGGTACCTTGAACTTGCTTTGTTTTGTCCTCTATTGGAATGAGTTTTTGCATTCCAATGAGGAAATATGTATTGCCTATTACAAAACAAAAACATTTAAAAGCATTGGATATACAAACCCCATATCTCACACACAGCACTAGTCATCACAAATTAATGATAAGGAAAGGAAGTATAACAGCCACATTTATAGCAGCCCAGCAGCTGTTAAACACTATATTGTCACGCTAGAGAAGTACTTACTGGATGGAGCACATGTAATGGTTGTAAATGCACAAAGTGCTCTCTCTAGGTCTTATGAAGAAGCTTGAAAAACACCAGAAGTCTGGATTCAAGTTTAATACATAGAGCTCATAGTAAAAATCCAAGTGTGCAAGATTGAATGCCCACTGAAGAAAATTTGCCTATAAATACAGGGATTTGAGCAGCGTAAATACTGACATCAAGGATGAGCTTTTGTGGCCAAAGGGAATAGAAAATACTGAGTCAGGGTGGTATGCTGTCCACAGCCTGTGGTAGCTGGGCCACAAATATAGGTTAATCATCCCACAGCCACTTTGGCTAATAGAAATGGACATTTCAGCTAAAGTCAGAAGTTCTTGCCAGAGGTTCCAAATGTTCCAGGATGGATCCTCATGGCCACTCACCAAATCAGGGGAATGATAACTCAAACATCTGCTGTGTAATACAGAAGCTGAAATGTGATGGAGTTAGAAAACTGCATTATATACTAATAACTTTGTCAATGCTTTTGAACTAATGATACTAGCAATAATAGATATTTCAAAGATTTTTGTTTCTATTTGATTACCAGACGATTTAGAAAATATAGGCTCTATTTTGAGCCCCTGGCCTTAACTAATGATGGTTATGGAGGACATGTAATTGTTCTAGATATCAGAGGTGATATTTCATTTCAGCAAAAGATAATACCCGCACATACTACTACTATATTTGTGTTGTTCTAGATCAGTCATGAACAGAAGCCCATAAAGAATTTAAGACAACTAGTGTTAACACTGATGCCCCTATACACGTGAATTACAGGCCAAGGTTTGGATGGTTTCAATGGATATCATGTGAAAACTTGGAAGTGGAAAAAGGTGATAGTCTCAAATAGGAGGGAGATTTCTCACAGTGATGAAATTCTAAAGAGAATTAGGGTCAAGAGCTGCACAAGACAGCCTTTATTGAGTATTAAATACTTTCTCTTTAGATCAATTATTTTGTCAGTTGGACTTAAATAAAAATATATTTTGTACATATATGATCCTATATTTCTGTCATATCACAGCTCACTACTGTAACGAACCAACAAAGACTTATTAGATACATATAATCTTTCTCAACTAACACGGTATATTAGTCTTTTTATCTTTAATCTCCCATTTGCAAGTGTAGTTTTTGAAGTGGGATTGAGAGTACATTTTCAAATCTGTATCTCAGAAAAAGACATTAGAAAAAGCACAGATGATTTACAAACTTGTTTTTGTAGTCTGCTGAAACAAAACATAATGATTCCATCAATCTGTTTGTAATTCCACAAATTTATTTGTAGGAACTACTTTGGAGTCCTATCAGGATAATATTTTCCCTATTACACACCGAGGACTTATTTTTCTGGAACAAAATGAGACTGTGATAGTAAGCCCTGAACAAAGGGATTGTAAGATCTTTAGGGCATCCTAACTCCCGGTGCATTTCCAGCGGTTGCTGCAGAAAGGCACCACTGTGGGTTTCCTCCTGTCTGCTGATGATTTCGGTACGTGCAGTTGTGGACTGTGACAGGAATGAGAAACCAGTTTGTGGCTTTCCCATTAACTCAGTCTTCATTTTGGGAAGTAAAGAATCAGCAAACTTTAGCTTGTTTCTTGGCAGGACCTAAGGAGGAAGGGGATGTCATTAGGCACTTTTGGGTAAATTCTTCCTTTAATCTAGCTCACTTTTTTTTTTTCCTACTGAATTGCTACACTGGTATTGGCAAAACTATCCAGGATGAACTGAAATGATGAAAGCCATCATCACTGAATATTCTGGTCTTTCCCCTGCAAGGGAAGTGGAAAGTATAGGAGTTATACCAAGCTAGTTGTAAATAACATATTTGCCTTGAAATAATTCAGCCAGTTAAGTAAAGATAACTCATCTTGTGACAGGAGAGAGACAATTCAGGAGCTACGTAATCTTAGCAGAAAACAAGGCTAAAGTTATGGCCATTTGTAGTTAAACTCAGCCCTATGGTGAGGAGGGTGGCTCAGCCCCATGGTGAGGGGGGTCTGGGCTGGCTCAGCCCCACGGCGAAGGAGGTCTGGGGGTGGCCAAGCCCCTGTGGGGCCCAGCACGGGCTGGCAGAAGGTTCCAGAAGGTGCTGTGGTCAGCAGGCGCGTCGCAGGACGCCTGCAAACCTGAGCCAAACCACAGCTATTCGAATGGCTTCCCAGCTGGCCTGTGTGGAAGTCTGTGACCTACTTCTTGCAACACCCCAGCGTGTAAACATACTTCCCTACCTGAGTTCTAGATTAATTTCCAAGAATAATTTCTTAATACTTTTATCTTAATTTCTCCTTTTCTTCCCTTTCTTGTACTGGCCGGCCTGAGAACCATTCTGCAGTGGCTCCCCTCCCCAGCCCTGTTCCTCCCCAGCCAGGCCGAACTCCACCCAAAACACAACATCTCTGCTGGAGGGCAGATGTCAGCGGGTTGTGGAGCCTGGCTCCATCTTCTTCATCGGGAAGATGGAGCCAGGCTTTTCTCGGCCTCACTAAGCGATAGGACAAGGGGCAACGGGTGCAAGCTGGAGCATAGGAGGTTCCGAGTTAATGTAAGGAAAAACTTTTTCACTGTGAGGGTGACAGAGCACTGGAACAGGCTGCCCAGAGAGGTTGTGGAGTCTCCTTCTCTGGAGACATTCAAAACCCGACTGGACACATTCCTGAGTGATGTGCTCTAGGTGGTCCTGCCTTGGCAGGGGGGGGTTGGACTAGATGATCTTTCGAGGTCCCTTCCAACCCTTGTGATTAAATAAAAATAAAAAAATAAAAAAAAGAAATGCAGCATCAGCATACTTTGGCCTGACACCAGTAAGTTGAAATCTTTTGTGATCTGCTCTCTCTCTGGAGCTGCACATCCTGTTGTAACTCACCTGGCAGCCCTGAAGCAGGGTTGTATCCCTCCAGGAAATAAACTGGAGAATCCCTTCTCATGCTCTTCCCTGTCTCACTACTAACTGACATCTCAAAGTCTTGTCCCACACTCCGTGGTTCGTACTATAGCTCGCTGCAGGATCCCTTCCTAATCTGTACAGGGTCGGTAAAAACTCAGTTTGCATGCTGAGCTGGCGGGGGCGGGGGAGCAGAGACATGACATTAGGCCCTGTAAATGTTTTTATCATTCTTAAGCATTGCGTAACTCATCAGCAGATTTTTGGTCAATGGCAATATCCTCACTGGTTTCAGGTCCATACAGTATGGGTGCTGTAATACTGACTTCTGAGTGGCTCTCTCTGCTTTTCCTGTTTTCCAAGCAAAGGGCTCTTTGTTCCTAGAAGCACCACTTTTGCCAAGAATGGTAACCACAAAAATTGCTGTTTACATCACGAATTCAGAGGGCACAGACAGCAAGTCTCTCTCTTGTCAGAGTAGAGAAGAAAAGAAGCTTGAGGCCCTGGGTTACCTTAGCAAAGAGGTGACCAGCCGTCTGAGCTAGCGTGGGAAGAGCCCACCACAAGGACCGTGACTCTAGCAGAGGTTTTGCTGCTGCCAGTAAGAACCTCAGAGTGCCATAGAACAGAGCATTTCTTGGCCACCTAAGAAACACACTAAGGTTTAACTGAAAAATACACCTCCCTCCTCCAGATAAACTTTACCCAGTTTGAGCATCACAGGGATCGTAAACAGCAGGACTGACAGTAGCTGCTGACAGCAATCTGAAGCAATAACAAAGAAATCAGCTTTGTGGGAAAGAGGAAAAACATGCCAACACAACAAGCATTAAAAAGCAGGAGGAACCAGCACACGCTTCTAAATATTTCTTCAAATTTGTTTTCATCTTCTGTCCTGTTTAAGATACACAATACTGCTGAGGAGGAATCAAGTTTGCACAGTTATGTTATTGTGTGCTCAATCCTGACATGGTGCTGAGCAGCAGAGCTTGCAGGGTGCCAGTGGACCTCCTGCAGATGCTAGAAGCAGGACCACGGTATTCTTCACTTCAGAGCTGTGTCCTGTGCTTGGACTAATTCTCTGACCATGCTGGAGAGACTGATTTCAAGTCAACTGTTATTTTTTTCCTTCATCTATTGTATTAAAGCCAAAGGATCCAGTACCTTTATATTCCTTAATCAGCCAAGCACATTTTAGCCCTTCAGCTTTCAATGACATATAAGTTGCATCACCTACAGTTTCTTTCTTCTTTTCTTCTGTGTTTAGTTGAGATCTTCAGAACTGAAGTTGATCTGATCCTTTAAAAATCCTGTGAAAGTCTTCATGAGAATACAGGTTACTTTTGGTTTTCTTGCCCAAAGTATTTCCTTCCCTTTTTTTTAGTGTGTGCCACTCAGAGACTTCATCTGACTGCTAAATTTCAATATGTTAGCATCCTATAGAAGCATTAGCATTCTATAAAAGGATTTCACTTATTTAATATAAATCACTAGTTGCATTTCAAATGAGGTAGACAGTATTCCTCTGTTGCTTTTCATAGAGATTTCAGTAAATAAATATTTATCTATATCTCAGATGTATTAATTTCATAGAACTCTCATGGTTTCATCTCTACTAAATTTTACAAGGTTCTTCTGTTTATCTTTAGAGATCCTTGGAAGTGAAAATAAAACACCGTGATTATAACTGTCAAGAGAAATGAATGATAATATACTGTTTCATCCACTTATACATAATGGAAAATGAACATGAAACAAAAGCTTCCAATTAAAATAAAGCTAAAAAATTACTCACAGATCTTATCACCCATCTAGGTCATTACCTAGCAACTGTAGCTACTCTGTATAGTTTGCCACAGATTTCTTTTCTCTTTGCTGTATAAATAGTAAGTTTACTTTTAGAAAGGAAGAAGGAATAAGAGCAGTGGGAATGCGAGTAATCGGTTTCAGGAAAGCAGACCACAACAAAATCAGGGAAGTGGTAGGTGCAATCTTTTGAGAAAATATTCTTAGCCTAAGAAAATAATCCAAAAGCGTAGGACAGAGTAACCACTAAGAGAAGCAAATAAAGCACATAAACGGTGTAAAGGCAAAGTGTTCTGAAGCAAGAGAAAGGTCAAAAGAAGATACTATTCTACCTGAAGATACCAGAGAATAAGAAGGAATTGAGTAAGAAGTGGAAACACTATTAAGAATTAGCACAAAGTAAGAGCAGTAGCATGTGGGCATAAAACTAGAAAGGTTAAGACATGAAATCGCTTTTGATTTTTAATGGTCACATAAAGCAACAAGTGTAGACCATACAGTTAAATTAAAAAAAAACAAAGGAAACTTGGTTCTGTTGCTTAGCAGGAAAAGGAGCCAGGTGGGGAAGTGGGTCACCCATGTATGGATGTCATCAGGTGGGATGATGCGTGTGACTACGGATTTCATATAGTAGCCTACCTCCTGTGTCTGGTTTTATTCAGTACTTTTTCCAAAAGCTGAATGGAGGAATGGCGAGTAGGACAGAAAGTGTTACCTACATGTCCTGACACAGATCCTGGATGGCTTGCTTTATCAAGGACCTTGACCATCATTTTCTAGGTGTTTCGGGGGTTTTTGGTGGTGGTGGGTTTGTTGTTTTTTTTTTTTACATGTGTTTCTTTGTTCTTAAAGGTGCAGAAGCCAGTGTATAGCAAATACCTGAGGTGCTGCAGGATTTGGCAAATTGCTGAGAAGATTTGTGTGTAAGCTTCTATGTTTAGTAACACAGCATCAATGTTCTTGCAGCTACTCCTGGAAAATGCTGTCTTTCTGTTTTTCTGTGATAGAACCTAAAACATAATTGGTACAATTTTAATTAATATGAATGTAAACATGAGCAAGGCACTCTGTGATCTCTGGCCAATAAATGGCATCACAGGACTAGTGAGAAAAGTAATCATCAGGCAAGTTTTAATTTTAGCAGTGACTGTATGCTTCAAACACCAGTTACTCCCAGTCAGGTGGTGGGTTTGCGTGCATTCAGACGAGACAGAATGAGCTAGATATATAGTAGAGAGCTGTTGAACTGAAAGCTGGTCTGCAGTAGGTGACCCACACTTGTGACAACAGTGGAATACTGGAGGGGTGACCATAAGTTGGAGCCACAGGCAAAGGAGAGACCTGCTGTCTGTCTTCTTGCTGGAGGACTTCTGTTCAACTTATGAGCAGTTGCTGCTCCCCATCCTGTATATGACAGATGGGCAAAATTCCCTTATTTTGCAACTTATGAATATTCTGAAAAGCATTTTGAGGGGAGGCTTGTGAAATAACGTACAGATGGACTTTGATTATTAGATTTCTTACATCTTTACCGGTCCAGATTGCTTTACACAATCTTCAGGGTCACAAGCTCTCACTTGACTCAGGAACAGGCGGTTACTTATTGTGCCAGAATAAACTAATGATGACATGAAATAATTGCTCTCAGAAACTCCCAGTCACAGTGAAATGAAGCCATTTTGCATCCAGGACCTTTGTATTTGTAAAATCAGCTATTGGCTTCTGTTTTCTGGCATGCTGAGTAGTATTTGCAAGTCAGGTCTATTTAACGATGATTTCAGCATTCCCTCAGTGTGCCATGGAAGTCGCTGGTGCTTAGTTTTCTTTTTTAGTTATATAAATCCTAGATTGTAGCTAATATACCAGCAAGAAATAGTGATACTTCATTTAAGGATTTTTTTTTCCCAGGTGCAAATGCAAATATTTAGATGAATCAAACATTGACCTAAGCCAATGGTTTTGGGTCAAAAATGTATCAGTAAAAAAAATAAAAATCTTTGGTCTTCCCAGGATTTTAGGTCATTTTCCCCTCATAATACATAAACACTGATTCAGAGTTGTGAGACGATGAAGCTGACAGCCATGCTGCTCAGAGGAAAGATTGCTGAGGCACACAGTTTAGTGCTGAGGCACACAGTTTAGTGCAATAGCTTTGCCTTTCATCCTTATGCTGTATTTTAATGAATATTGCATATAGAATATAACGTGGGTCCAATGGTCAATCCTTAGTTCATATTCTTAAATGAACTGTGATTCCATGTAATTAATACAAAGAAATACGAGAGTTTTCCTCAATTATCAACCTATAGCATTATTCAATAAAGAGAGTCATACCAAACACTTAATGGGTGAATATTGCAAACAGATTTTACCTTAGCTTCAGCCAATCTGGGCAGAAAGGCTTCATTATTCATCTCTTTCCCTGGAATCCTTTCTCATCGCATAGTTTTAAAGCAAGTTCAGGCATTTTATTAAAAAGACAAAACATCCACTAAATTCTGATCTAAGAATAACTGTAAAAAAAATTAAAATGCATGTTTACCAGTGTTTTTAGAGCTGCCCCATGGTTCTGCTATTAATTAAGTTTGCTCTGCCTTGGGAAATCATCAATGGGAGCCCAGAAGGATCTAATGTGTTGTTCCACTTCTTTGGCTGTAATACTTCTAGATGAAAACAAAGAACACAGTCTCAGCTGTTCCCAGAATTAGTTTATTTTTGGTAAAGTTGGTAGTGCTTGACACAATGCCAATATATGAAAAATACTAAATATTATTAATACATTTTTAGGAGCAATTGGAGTGTTATCGCAGCTATAAACTTATGCAACTGGATGGGACTGCTCTCTGAGCTTCACAAATTCCAATTCTCATCCTGTCCGCAGTATTTGGTATACCCACATTGACATCATTTGCAGTTCCAGGTCCCAAAAGAACAAACAGGCAAGAGATGAGGAGAAAGGGTATAATACAAAGTAGTAAAAAGTGATAATAGAAGTAGTTATTTTATATTTTTTTAATAAAAATATTTTTTATATATATTCAATTCAGGTAATATGAAAAGTGATCATACAACCCACAAAAAAAAGGAATGAGGAGCAAAATGAGCAGTAAATCTTAAATTCTGACCAATTATCCCTAAACGGAGAGCTGTGAGCATGCCACTCCTTGGAATTAAGAAGAAAAATGTTTTTCCAATTAGAGATGGAGAGCCAAACCAGTCACCAAACACTGCTATAAACATTCTGGGGTGGGCTGCCAAGCACCGACTGACATTGAAACTGGGGAGTTGTCACATGGCTTTGTGCTGAATTGAGCGATGCAAAGCAGGAATTATTTTAACCTGGAGCATTGACTGGTGCCCATGGCTTAACACAGAAATGTAAAAAACTAATATAACTGTAGTCCTTCTACAATATAGAGATAATTTTCATTGCTCAGATTTGTGCTCCAGATTACTCCTGGCTCTCAAAGCAAAATGAAAACGTGAAACTACAGTTGCAATTTAGGAGTGCTCTTCGTTGAGTGACTGTGAATAGTAAACATGGGGTTAGACAGAAATTCCCTGGCTGCAGATCAGGGCCCAGCCCAGCTGCCTGCCAAGAGGGGGTGAGTCATTTGACTTCACTTTGCTTTTGCCGATCCATTCCGCCTATAAAGAGTACCTGGAGATACAGAAACTTGGATGTAATACGCCGAACTTGAGTCAGTGCTCTTCTTTGCCAACAAAGAGGTAGCCCTCTGCTACAATCATAACGAAAATCATAAAAATAAGAGATGGGGAGGGCTATTGTCATGAATCATCCCATCATCCTCCTTGCCAACACAGGATTATTACCTACATGCCCAAATTAGGGTTTTGTGCCAGGTAGTTTTTAAGAAGCCTGAACTTTGTAGAATTTCCTCTGGAAAAATATATTTACTTTCCTTTTGAGCTTAAATCTGCAACTGTGTAATGTCACAGTCAATTACGCCTACGCTGATCACTTGTAAAATGGCCAAATATCCTCATTCTTCTCAACAGCATGAAAATAAGCTGATTATTCAGAACCGACCAAGCTTTTGCTTTTGGTTGGATGCTCCAGGCCCCAAGATACAGAGATGATAAGGATAACTGAGCAGTGACGTATGTGCTAAGAGCTTTGGTTCTTAGGGAATTATAGGACTCATGGACACAGAACAATTTCCTGCTTTTTCTTTTTTTTTGTTTTTTCCTCCCCCAGTACAGGATAATGGGCCACCTGGACAAAGGTATCTAACAATTCAGACATGCATCTAACTGGATTTTAAAAAATGTGGAGGCAGCAACGGGAGCTGGGTACTCAGATTCCCTACATATTTGACACCAAGCTGCAAAGTAAGCACTGGTGTACTTTGAAGACCAGTCATGTTAAACAATTCAATTACCAAGTTAAGCCAAACACTGAATGGAAACTTCCAGGAAAGGCTGATGCTTGTGGCTGTGTCTATATGGAATTACAACAGTTTGAAAGTCTGTACTAACACTTCTGACACCTGAAAAACTATCCTAACTGCCAGTGGCTTGAGCCTGTATCCAGATATACGTTCATAGTTTTGATTGTTGCTCAGAAGCCTCCCTAAAGCACAAAACTGTGCAGACTTCCTATCTGTTTCTCAGTTCCATCAGGAATCAATTGCATTTTCATCATAAGCTGCATAGATCAGCAGAAGCATCAGCAAGGGAAAGAACAGCATTCCATTTCCTTTGAAATTCTGTGCACTGCAGCATGGTTTGACCTCTTAAATCAGTTCACAAAGTGGTGTATTACAGAATGTTTTCTAAAACAATAAAATCCTTAAATGTCACTCCTACTCTGCTAGAAAGTTTGCAGAATTACTAGCATTTTAAAGTGCTCAGATGACTGTTGACTATATTTTGGTGATATTATTGCAACAATCATACCATATTCAAAAAGTTAGGATGAAAGTCAACAGGAAAATTTAGTTATATGGATGGGAATAGAAGAGTTGTTCAACTGTCCTGTCAAACTGGTTTTACGGTTTATTTCAGCCAGTACTTATTCTAATGAAGTGGCACAGTTAGCCTACTCTATGTCAGTATGCAGTGATTATGTAAAGTGTTCAAATTCCCACATTTTAAAAAATTATTTATTTTCACAGGTGTGGTAGAGTTCTGCAAGAATCATAGAACCTTAATATCGCTTACTTAAGATCTTTGAGTATGGGAACTTTGTTTCATTGTAATTGCCTGGTGTGCATTGATAATTTAAATGAAAAAAGTGGAAGAATAATATACTTTTATTTTCATTCTTAGCACTTCCAAGTACTGGTATGAAGCAATAAACAGTTCAATGGGACATGTTCCTACTGTTTGTATCTAGAAAGAGAGTATAATCTTTATTCCTTCTAACAACTCCAGGCAGCGCTACAGGCTGGGGGCGGGGTGGCTGGAAAGCTGTGTAGAGGAAAAGGACCTGGGGGTGTTGATTGATGCTCACCTGGACATGAGCCGGCAGTGTGCCCAGGTGGCCAAGAAGGCCAACAGCATCCTGGCCTGTATCAGGAATAGTGTGGCCAGCAGGAGCAGGGAGGTGATCGTCCCCCTGTACTCAGCCCTGGTGAGGCCGCACCTCGAGTCCTGTGTCCAGTTTTGGGCCCCTCACCACAAGAAAGACATCGAGGCCCTGGAGCGTGTCCAGAGAAGGGCAACGAAACTGGNGGGAGGTTTAGGTTGGAGATGAGGAGAAATTTCTTCTTGGAAAGGGTGGTCGGGCATTGGAACCGGTTGCCCAGGGAGGTGGTGGAGTCACCGTCCCTGCAGGTGTTTAAGGAAAGGTTAGATGTGGTACTTAGGGACGTGGTTTAGTGGGTAATAGGTGGTGGGGGGACGGTTGGACTGGATGATCCTTGAGGTCACTTCCAACCTTAATGATTCTATGATTCTATGATTCAGTTATAGGTAAAAATGGATATTGATTTCCAATCCAAATCTTATTTTCAACTTTTTTTTTTTTTGGTGTGTTACGTACCTAACCTAAGGAGTTAGGTACAAAGATGCTTTGAGACGCCTCCACTTCTGTGTCCTGTTGTTATAAGTACTTTGGGTCACAGGAAACTACTTCCTGCCGACTTTCAGCCAAGGCTATACACTTGAAACGGCAAAAGTGATACAAAGATCCTCCTTATCCATATTCTTGAGTAACTCACAGAACCACAGCATGGTAGGGTCTTGAAGGGACCTCTGGAGATCATCTAGTCCAGCTCCTTGCTACAGCAGGATCACCTAGAGCATGTTGCACAAGACACTGTCCAGATGGGTTGTGAATCTCTCCAGAGAAGGAGACTCCACAACCTCTCTGGGCAGCCTGTCCCAGTGCTCTGTCACCCTCAGAGTGAAGAAGTTTTTCCTCAAATGGAGATGGAACTTCCTGTGTTCCAGTTTGTGCCCACTGCCCCTTGTCCTGTCCCTGGGCGCCACTAACATCAACCCTTTAGATATTTATAAGCATTGATCAGATCCCCTCTCAGCCTTCTCCAGGCTGAACAGACCCAGCTCTCTCAGCCTGCTATCATACAAAACCCCTCACAGACACCATAAAGCTGGTTTATCTAACGGGGTTTACCAGGATCAGATGGTTTCATGTGGTTTAGAATCCCTTGTGCCTAGATCACATTTCAAAATGAGATTTAACCCAGTACCTCATTTAAGTGTTGTAGCAATTCTTGTCCTACACATAATTTCACTCATTTTGACCTTGTGCTGAAATCACCGTCACAGCAAGCACAGGCAGGAGTCAGCCCCGCCGCCCTCCATGCCCGGCCCTGCAGCGCTCCCCTTTGCTCCCCGGCCAGACCAACCCGGGAGGGAGCCACCCCGCGGTGCCCGCAGGCGCCGGGGGCTCCCTGCTCCCTGCCGCCCTCTCCAGCGCCCGGCGGGGCTCGGAGCCTGCGGTGCTACCGCTGGGCGCTGCTAAAACGAAACACTACCTGAGCGCGCCGCGGGCACCGACCGCCTCACGTCCTACCGCGCGCTCCCAGGGCGGGGGCGAGCCCGCCGCTCGGCACCGCAGCGCCGGTGTCAGGGCGGCCCCTAGTGGCCGCGCTTTGCCCTGCCGCCCGGTGCTCAGGTGTGAGCGGGAACGGCCCGCCGGGCTGCAGCGGCGGGGTAACACTCCGCTGCCAGAGCGGCCTGGGGGTGAGGCCTGCGCGCTCGGTCTGCTTATCTTCTCCTTAAAACGTATTTGACCCATTCCCGGAAGCAAATCACGTGCACAAATGAAGAAATGATGAAAAAAAAGCAAAAAACCCCAACCCAACGTGAAGTTCATGGTTTTCAGGCCGACAATATTTAGCAAAGGACAGCACGGTTTCCGTGGTTCCCAGGGGCGCAGACAAGGTATGGCTATTTTCATGGTTACAGTTTGCAGGCGTGCAAGCTTCCTGAGGGCACAGCCTGGGTTGTTTGGGGCTAAGGGAAGAATTTCATGCGCGGTTTGCACAAAGAAAACGGGCGCCGCCGGCAGGCGAACCTCCCCGGGTCGCAGCTGCGGGTCGCAGAGTGAGCCTTGGTTAGAAGGGACGCGGGTTGGTCAGGAAGGAGGCACAGAACGCGTCCGAGCAGCATCGGTCAGGTCAAAGTGTGGTGACATAGGGGGCCGCACGTCATCTTTTTACTCTGAAACGAAACCACCAAATGGATATAAAATATTTCTATATTTCTTTCAAGTCACAACTACATTCCTTCTTAAAACAACAAAAACACAATGTGGGAAGGGAGAATGCTGAATTAGCAAATCACACCTTGTTACCGATAGTAATCTGACACGCGTAACTGGGCTTTCCCGAACCAACGCTATCGTAACCAAGCTGTATGCAGACGTCACCCACTCCTGAAGTGAAGAAGTTGGCAGCTACCACAAGAATACTTAATAAAACTGTGCAGCACCCAAGTAGGTCAAAACTGGGGTACTACTGCATTCATGGATACAGGGTTTTCTAAGACAGGATGCGACAAATGTGGTTCCTGTTTGTTTCTAAATTGCACGGACTGCATGATGTTATGCTGTGACTTCTGAATCAAAGCCTCACTTGCAGAACAAGCAATAGAAGAGTGTCTTTCTTACAGGAGATGTGCATATTAAGTCATAAAGAATACACATGAGAAAATTACTAGTTAAGCCATACACATTTTGCAGCATTTGCTGTAGAAGTCTCCTTTCAAAATTTCCCAAGGAACCGCAGCCTTCTGAGCTTCCTGGGCTTGCCTCTCACAGGGCTGATGCACTATAAACACCACTTGCCATTACATAATGCTTAGTCAAAACAAAGACTGATGTGGTACACCAGTGACACATCAAGGCTGGGAAACATACTAAACGTTGAAGTTGTCACCAAGTGTCTCCAAATGAGTTATGAATTTCAAAAGGGATTTCATTTCCTCCTTAAAATCTAATAAACAACTGATAACTTTTATGACCTCTCTGGCATCAAGCCCATTTCAGATGAGGTTATGAAGGTGAATTCCACATGAACAAAAGGATGTAGAAACAGAGGGGGGAAAATTCCCTCCAGTACATGCCATAGACCTCAAGAACAAAACTTTTGTGGTCTCCCTTTACCCTGCAGCTGGAACATTAACTCTGGCCCAAACAGTCTGTGCAGGGATGCTGTCCTACCTGGCTGCCACCAGGTCCATGGGTAGTTGTCACTTTAACAATGGAAAAACTCACCTCCTGAATGGAAAAGCAAAGACCGTTCTAATAACGAGGTTACTTTAGACAGAAAAATCTGCATGAGATAAAGGAGCTTCTATTATTTTAGAGGACAAACTATTTGTATTTTTTATTTATTGGGAAGCTTCACAACTGAAATGCTCCTTTAGATTTTTCAAGTTATATATAGAGAAGCAATCAACGTGAAGTTAGGATTTTCTTTGAAATCCACTCTTTTTATAGATATCAGATGAAGCCATGGGAGCATCTAACACTTTGTCCTACATAGATAGCAAGTAAAATTCACACTTGAGCAACATTCACTCTGCAGCAAAGTGTTAAGAAATCCAACCTAGCTCAAAATAGGCTACTCTGAGTAGCAGAAGCAGGCAGTGTAGATGTCATTCTTCATGTGAAGTAATTTCTCCTGCTTTTGTTTTACTCTATTTTTCTACGAACCACAGGGAAAAAAAGTAAAGTTCTTAAAAGTTTTTTCTATATCTGTATGTCTCCTAAAAATAGAAAAAAAAAATTGCAAGAGAATACAAAAAGATGAATGGAGAAGGAGATATGTTTGATCAAACTCTACTGTTGTTAAAAGTATCATGTCTTTCTCCCTGATGGCCTAGCTTCTCAGTTCATTCTCCTACCTGTGACAGTTCCTTTCATCTCTTAATTCCTTTTTTATTACAGTTTCTGACTTTCTGCAGGCCTTGGGCATTTATTTCATGAACAACATTAAATTGAGATGGACTGGGCCAGATCTCCAAGGAAATTCCAAGTGCTGAACAAAGCAGTTTTAGCAGCTCTTTCTCCTGTACCAGAGCTGATCCTGTATCCCTCCTTAGGTTTGGTTGCAGGATAGCTAGTGACATCATCTCCCACAGGAAATGACCAGTGACCCATCTCCTGTAGCTTCTGGCAGTCCGATGAACTCATTCAGTGTCTCTGATTCATATGCAATCTGTTTGCTCAGCTGATAGACTATGCTGAGTAAGTTCAGCTATAAACCTTACTTCTTCTATTGAACTGGACTTACGTGTCAGAGTCAAAGTGGTTTTTAAGAGAACTTGGAAAAGTCAATTTAGATTTGCCTACATTCCCTTCAGTAGAAAGGGCACTTGGCAGAAATCCAAGCCCTGCTAATTGAATATTTAAGTTTATAACATTTACCTGAGTTTTCGTAAAAGCCACATAAGCTACTGGACAAAAGGAATCCCAGTACCTCCGTTCGTGACTGTCTTCCGTGTGTGGCTCAAATAATTAGGTATGATCTGGGATGCCTCCTGTATTTTGCCTAGAAGGAAAATAGTTGCCAGCTCTTTGAACTGCCACAGAGCTTAGACATGATCTAAGCATCTTCTCAGAAATGTCAAATGCAGCAGTGCTGGGGACACTCATCAGCACATATTTGGACACCTTGGGAACCAGCAGAACCCATCAGAGCTGTAGTCACCTCTAAAGTTAAATCTTGCATTCATTTTTCCATCGTAAAACCAGTAAAATTATAGTAACACCTAAATGTTTTGATGGATCTGGATGATGGCTCCTACTCTCACTTCAGACAGACATCAGCGGAGAGAATTGTGTTCCTGGGACCTCCCTAACACGCCTTGCACACCAATGACTATAGGAAGAAACAAGGAGCTTCATTTCTCAGGTACAGAGAGTTCCAAGGTCCAGTTGAGGGGCAAAAGAAAATAGATTGCTTTTGTACTGCCACAGCACTCTGCAGATCTGCCTCCATCCCTTACACTGAGTTCTATAGGACTCTATATTGACATACATTTACCCGTTTAAAGAGCTAGAAAGAGGTATTAAAATTGCATGGTTGTAACTACTGTGAAGTAGTATTTCTTCCTTTTTTTTTAAAAAAAAAAAGAATTTCTGTTTCAATACAGCCCAGTGTTTATGCAAAGCTACTCTGTCTCAATAGTAACCTCACCCTGCAGAGCCTACCTCAGCCTCTACACTTTGCCACATTAATTACACAATCAGCTGTGCTTTGTGCATGTGTTGCATTAACACATTGAGAACTGGACTTTAAGACTGCACCAAGTCTGTTTCTCTATCTGTGGTTTTAGGTATACTTGCATGTCCATAACAGCCTCAAGATAGCATTCCCAGACCTCTTTTCACAAGAGTATTTTAAAATCTTAGCCCTGCTGATAAATCTCTGACATCGAGCAGAACAAACCCCCCACGATTCAGGTCGAAACAGTTAGAGATCTCCTGCTT
>VWZZ01007711.1:31017-58685 GCA_013399095.1 Psophia crepitans | reverse complement strand
CTGGAGCACAGGTCTTATGAGGAGCGGCTGAAGGAACTGGGCTCGTTTAGTCTGGAGAAGAGGAGGCTCAGGGGAGACCTCATTGCCCTCTACAACTACCTGAAAGGGAGTTGTGGTGAGCTGGGGGTCGGCCTCTTCTCGCAGATAACTAGTGACAGGACTAGGGGGAACGGCTGCAAGTTGCGCCAGGGGAGGTTCAGGTTGGAGATGAGGAGAAATTTCTTCTTGGAAAGGGTGGTCGGGCATTGGAACGGGTTGCCCAGGGAGGTGGTGGAGTCACTGTCCCTGGGGGTGTTTAAGGAAAGGTTAGATATGGTACTTAGGGACGTGGTTTAGTGGGTAATAGGTGGTGGGTGGACTGGATGATCCTTGAGGTCACTTCCAACCTTAATGATTCTATTCTATTCTATTCTATTCTATTCTATTGACTTCTTGGAGTACGTGGCAGGACTCGTTAGTCATCATTCATTTTGCAGGGAGACAGTTCTGCAGACAGATGGGCTCTTGTCCCATTAATAGATTCTGTGGATCAGAAGTTCAGTGTGAATCTAATTGTTAATGAAATGAGTCTTAGTTTAAAAAACACAAACATGCAAATTGTGCTGCTGTACTGCAGCACATGCAAGATGTCTGTTATCCAGAGGAGGGCCACAGAGTTGGTCAGAGAGATGGAGCACCTCTCCTGCAAGGACAGGCTGAGGGAGTTGGGGATGTTCAGCCTGGAGAAGAGAAGGCTTCAGGGAGACCTAATTGTGGCCTACCAATACCTAAAGGGGCCTACGGGAAAGCTGGAGAGGGGCTGTTTACAAGGGCAGGGAGTGATAGGACAAGGGGTAATGGGTTTAAACTAGAAGAGGGGGGATTTAGATTAGATGTTAGGACAAAATTCTTCCCTGTGAGGGTGGTGAGGCACTGGAACAGGTTGCCCAGAGAAGCTGTGGAGGCCCCATCCCTGGAAGTGTTCAAGGCCAGGTTGGATGGGGCTTTGGGCAACCTGATCTAGTGGAGGGTGTCCCTGCCCATGGCAGGGGGTTGGAACTAGATGATCTTTGAGGTCCCCTCCAACCCAAACCATTCTGTGATTCTATGGAATACACATTCTTTAATGAGCAGATGAGTGTTCACTGCAACTTTTCTCGTTAGATCTACCTAAAATTTATCTTGCTAAGCTGCACGATTTAAAGTTCCAAATCCTGACTCTGGGTTAAAACTGAAAATAACCTGTTATATTTTAGTATCTAAAACATGGCACATTCTGCTTGAAGTCAAAAATAGGAGAGAGCAGGGAGATGATGATTTCTAATTTGGTCACAGTGGGTTGCGCTGATGGCAGGCATAATAAAGGCCCGTTGTAGAAGGCAAACAGTTGTATTAAATCTAATTGTCTTTTTTTTTCTTAATATGCTCAAATTAAAAAGAATACAGTACAAATTCTGAATTAATAGTTTAAAAAGAGGGAAAGTCATTATTTCAAAACCAAAATGTCTATCTTGTTTCAGCTTAACATGTCTCATTTAATATTTTTTAAAATAATTTTGAAATGATTGTTCAAAGTCACATCAATGCCACTGGTGGAAGCCTGAAATACTTTAAACACATTTATAATGTAGAGTCCTTAGTTCAAAAATTCTGGTGGTTTTTTTTTTTTACTTGCTGTAGCTAGAAACCAACGGTTTCAATATTCTTCCAAATACTGATTTATTAATACTCTCTCTGTTCTGTCTCTTGCATCAGATAACTTTGCTTGCACTATATCTAGCAGATTTTCACAGTTAGATTTAATCATGTTACCTAGGTGAGAAACCATGACTTGGTTCTAGTTTTGTACCACCTTTTTTCCATTGGATTTTTTATGCAGAGAAAGACTGAGAAAGATTAGATCTAAGATGTAATTCTGATGAAACAGAAACATTTGATTTTGATAGCAGTTGAATTTATATATTTACTTGAAGGCAACTGATCTTCTAATTTCTTTTATTTAAACTAGGAAGGAAACAATGATTTTAAGCATAACTTCTCCAAGATGTTTACAACACTTATCAATGTTATGCACTGCAATATTCTAGTTTTAGTTCATTGCACTTTGTTTCTAAAGCTTAGCTTCCAATTACATAATTTTCCAATGAGATTACTCAGTAAAATGAACATTAAAATAAAACTCTCTTGCCTCTAGGCAGTTTATCTTTTCTTCATTTAATTCTTCTGAAATTTTCCTTTGGGATTTTTCCATTCGTATACTAGAAAGATACACAGTTACAGAGGAAGGAAGCAGGGTAGGAAGGGACAGAGGGACCACAGATTTCTTGTTTGTGGGTCTTATTTCTAGCCTTTGTCCACAAACATATGTAAAATTATGCTAGTATAAAATTGTAACTTTACTTTTCTAACATACTGCTAATTCACTATAGCTTGGCTGTAAACAGAAAACACTGGTAATGCTTACACCAATAAAGACCATTTAGTAACAACAGTAACCACATACATATTCACCAGTACACTTTGCCCCGAAATTGTAAGATGTAAAGCCCTCCTCTGCTTGTTGAAAAGGTAAGTCAAGAAACATAAATTCCTAGCTAAAACTGCTACTCTGTCCTTAGGTAAAATCTTGTTGACTGGTGATGAGGGTTATAGAGGAGTAGGTACATCTACAGCACAAATTCCACCCATAGAGCTGGTCCAAAGTCCATTAATTTCTCCTTCCTGCAGGCATAAAACCCACAGAAGCTTTGGCAAGACTGCCAAGGTTAGTACAGCAGGTGAGCAGTGCAGGCTCCAGATACGCCACTGACTTGCCCTGCAACCTCTGGCGCATCAGTCCATTAAATGGAAAACAATTTTGTAGCTACAATACTGTGCACAGTGAAGTTTCACTCATTAATAAAGTGCTTTTAGCTCAGTCTGTGACAGCGTTCTGTAAGTGCTTGTCTAAGTCCAAATGACAGCAACCTTTAGCACAAACCTGTTTATTTTCTTCTTTGCATGTGAAGTTCTATCCTGTATAGACAGAAAATAAGCATTCACACGATGAAACACATCGTACCTCACAGCGTGTCGTAGATTTATCTGACTTCTCTTTTGGCTATATTTAATCAGTTTGTTTAGTGTGAGGCCTTCAAACTGAGTATCTTCTGGTACTGATGTGCTTAGCATTTGTATTAACATTCAAAAGTAACTAATATTTTGGGGATAAGAGCAAAACAGCGAGTTATCTAATCATGTTTTAAAAGGAATTAATTAATAAATCCTTTTAAAATGGAAACCACACGGACCGGAGAGCTGTCCCCAAAACTAGTACAGCATCTCTGGGTTGTAGTCACTGTGACTGAGCTATAGTGCAGGTAAAATTCTCTTGCACGACACAGCTCACAGGTCTCTAGTTGTTCGGCTGTGACAGTCAGCATCTCTGTGCATACTGCGAGGCCCATGCAGGTGGCTAGCACAACAGTGCTGGTGCTTAGCTGGCAGTAAGCTTCCCACTCCTGCACTCCCAGTGCTGTGCTGCCACTGGCACCGGTAATCCTGCTGCTTTACCATCAACAACAAAAGAGCAGAAGCAAATAGTTACGTTGTGTGTCCTAGTTTCGGCAGGGATAGGGGTAATTTTCTTTCTGGCAGCTGGTGCAGTGCTGTTTTGGATTTAGGATGAGAATAATGTTGACAACACGCTGATGGTTTACAGAATCAGAATCACAGAATCACAGAATCACAAGGGTTGGAAGGGACCTCTTGCTAAGCGGTGCTTACACTAAGCCAGGGACTTTCCAGCTTCTCATACTGCCCTGCCAGCAAGGAGGCTGGGGGTGCCCAAGAAGTTGGGAGGGGACACAGCCAGGACAGCTGACCCCAGCTGACCAAAGGGACATTGCGTACCATATGGTGTCATGCTCAGCACATAAAGCTGGGGGAATCTGGCTGGGACATGGCATGGCTCAGGGACTAGCTCAGCGGTTTCAGGTGATGAGCAACTGTGCTGTGCCTTGTTTTATATATTCTTGTATCGTCATTATTATTATTCTCTTCCTTTCTTGTCCTGTTAAACTGTCTTCATGTCAACACGCAAGTCTTATCTTTTTTCCTTTTCCATTCTTTTCCCCATCCCACTGGTTGGGGCAGTGAGTGACGGGCTGTGTGATGGTTTTAACTGCCTGTTGGGTTAAACCATGACAGTGGGAATTTCTATGTGCATTTATATACTGCTGCTCTAAAATTTCAGTTAATATCAGGTGCTCACCTTCGGTGTGTCCGTGAGCATTGAGTCACCGATTTCCAAGGACACCAAGGTGCAGCTCACGTTCATGCTGATGAGCCCTCGTAAAAGTGAATTCAATGGAGTGATGTGAAAGGTCCTTCTAAAACCAGATTAGCAATAATAAATAAAGCCACCCTCTGATAACAGAAGATACAGTTTTATGTCCATAAATTCTATCTATTTCCAACAAGTGTATTTTACTGGCACTATGTTGTTATGTAAACCCACAATCACTTCCTTGTTTACAAAACATGTTGTATATTGCATGGAAATATTTCCAGTGAAAACCCCAGAGCTAAGTCAGCAAAACCAATGTAACTTGGGGCTTTCTGAACGGCAAAAAGGCAATTTCAGCCCACAAATTAAATCTATTAAAGCTGGTTAAATCTAGTCCAGCTTCATTTAGATTTGAAACAGCTGTTGTAACATTTTTCCTTCCAAATTAGCTACCAAGCATTGATGTGTCACATTCCCACAACGTGTAGACGTTCGGGAAACTTTTGCTGCATGCATCACATACCAGTTCCTTACTCCAGATCAAAGCTGCCAGAAGCTGACTGTCGCGGGGGGTGGGTGGGGTCGTGTGTGGAGGGGTGTGTGTCACACATGACTGGGGACAGCAAAATCATGTCTACTCCCAATATCCAGCATGACCCCTCCAACTAGCATGCAAGAGAGGAACAGTAGCCCACTGGTCTTACGTTTCTGGTAGTTCTGTTACAGTTCCAGCAATTAAATGGTTTCCTCTTCCTCGCAGCCACAGAAATACTATCAAGGGGTTACATCGTTGCAAAGGAAAAGCACCAACATCTCTGGATATTCAAATCCTCTTAAAAACAGGCTCTCTGTGTCGCATGTTAGATGTCTGCATAAGGCAACACCCAAAGTCTGAAAATTCAGCCCAGATAATTTTGTCTGCAGGATGCACTATGCCAGCCAAAAGCTACGTATCTCCGACACTGCCTTACACTTCCTTCTCTGTGCTACCATGCCCCACCATTTCTAAATCCATAAAGATGTTGCATAATGGAGTGTGGCAATCTATTTCTCTCTGCAATATAACACGAGCTTGCTTAAAAGAAATACAGCCAACTTCACACCTGCTTCAAGCTGTAGCCTGAGGGATGTACACATGAACCTGATCTGCAATGCAGCCTAAACCCGAGAGCTTCCTCTGTCTTCCACCTGGTGTTTCCAAGCAGCAGAAGCTTGACAATCAGTAGTTACTGCTGCTCTTGTAGTTAAGGCATCTACTATTTCAGGGATGAACCATTTCAAAATCTAAGCTAGAAGGGCCTAAAATGAATGTCCTGTCAATCACTAGAAACCTAATTTCTCTAAGGATGAAATCTTAAGCATGTTTGGAGAACTGGGCTCCTTTTATTTACTTGCAAAGGGCAAAATTTAAATAAAATAGTTGTACAGCTTGATTGGAGTCATCATCGTGAACTCAAACTATGCTAACACAAATCAAATCTTTAAGGTAAAGGAGGCAGAAGGGCATAAACAAAGTAATAAATGGGAATGAGGTGATCTCACTTGCATTGGTAACAATACTAGAAAACAAGTTCGCAGTTGAATTAATTTTTAAGGACTATTGAGCAACTATAGTTGATGTACTTCCATACAGGAGTATTTAATATTATGATTGCAGGAATGTTCTAGTTAAAAGACAAGCACGATGTAAAGCATAAGCACAGTATTTCTTTGTAAGACAGTAGTGTCACTAGGTTGGGGACAATAGTTTTATCAACAACCCAGTACCTAGAACCATGAAACTGAAGCCTTACATGCTAGTACACTAGCTGCCCCCCTTCCAGCCTCTTGAATTAACAGAAAGATAATATTTTCCTGTTATTAAACAAGGACCATGAACATGATCCCTGATAAATGGTGATCCTTTAGGAAACTAAAGTGAGCACCAAAAGAACAACATAGCAAACAAAACCATGTTTGAAGCTCCTTCACTGCTTACAGATACAGGACAGTTAAGATGCTTCCCCATGACTTCAGAAACCAGTGATCTGCCATGGAGCTATGCACCATACTCACGACTTTGCAAAAAATATATGAAACTCCACAAACTATAACACCTTATGTTATTAAAGTCATAAGCATTTAAGAATTATAGATTGTAATGACATTCAGTATAGTGTACACTCAGTTGTACATCATAGGCACAGCAATAGCCTTCTATGATTTAATACATAACCTAAAATCACAGTTCCATAAACAACTTAAAAAAAGGTCAGAAACACTGGCAAATGGTCAGGCTTGGCACATAAATATCCTGGTGGTTCACCCCAGTGTCAGTAATAATCATCATCCTCCCACAAATGCTGTTAGGTTTGGCATCTCCGGTTCTGCAAGGACATTTTTCCACAGCAGAGTATTCATTCCGTAAGCCAGTAACCATCATGGCGGCAGGGAGGAGGGGACACGTGGAAACCCAAACAAGCCCCAAACTATATAATTAAAGTCAACGGGTCTTGAATAAGCTCCTGAAGATTCAGGAAGGGAACAGCATTTCACTATCAAAACTTCAAACCAGGTCCTGGGACGAACCCACTCAAATGCAGGACAACCACCATTGAGGGAGACTGGTGATTTGCGTAGGACAGAAAGGTGACCAGCCACCCGTACAGTCCCCAGAATGTCCACTCGTTACAGGAAAGCGTTGGGGAGAACAAACTCCTTTCTAATTCTCCTAGCACCCTCAAACTCTCTATGGGCAGCTCCCACCAGGTTGAACACCAGATGGGAAACATTTATGTATTTATTTTTATATACGTAAAGCCGTGTGCATGTATGCAAACAGACTACAGTTCTGAAATAGGAACAGAAGGTTCCCCAGATTAAACAAATCAGCATGGAAACAAAGTGAGAAATGGGAGAATATGAACATATTTTATTTTCAAATATATTTCCTCCTTTCCTGTATGCTGTATTTACGTTGTACATCATGACAAAATCACGATGTCACAACCCCTGCCCAGCCCTCGGAACCTTAGCGCTAGTCTTTGCTTTGTATTACTACCCAGCCCTGATGCAAAAATCAAATACACGTGAGGCAATAAACCGTTTTCTTCGTTTTGTCGATCCATGCAAGTAGAACCAATACATCAAACTACCACCCAAAAGGGTAACTCTGAAGCAAGCACCAGGTATGCAGAGGACCCGCTTGTTAAATAACTAATGTTCCCTTTCCATTGTTGCTGTAATCTGCAAAAATTTAAGGTGATGTTTCATCGATAAATAATAATTTATTTCAGACTTGTTCCGAATCATTCATTCAGGTGTCCTGACACTTTTTCCACATTCAGTTGGAAGTGTGTTGACCAGGTAGATGAGATGTTGACCAGGTCAGCTGTTGAAGTTTATCATATTTCTTTATAAGTTTTAATTATTGAGAGGCATTACATCATAAGATAATATTTCCTATTTCATTAGAAAAAACTGATTTTGAATGCAAAAAAAATAATTTCACAGTAAGCCTACAATAGCAGGCTACGAGTCACGTCTACCATTTCATTTTATCATCATTTAAATTATTGCAATAGGCACAGTAAACCTTCCTGAAATATTTTAATATTTAAAAATAACTTCAGTATTGTTATCAGAAAAAAGCTTACACTAGCTGTCAATATTATGTTCTATCCCTTTAATTTGCTATAATAAAATGAACAGTGAAGATAAAAATTAAATAATTCTGAAAACAATACGGAAAAACTAAGTCGTATATTAGAATTTAAATCAGCTGAAAATACCTTTAAATTATTATCAGCACTAGTTCACTACTGAGCTGATAAAAAACACATACAAGAACAAAACCCCTGAAACATGGAGTGATTTTTTTTTTCTTAAATCATAAAAATTAGCTAAGAAGTTAAATTTAAGAAGCTGAAAAGTTTTCCATGTTTAAAGCACCTTTATCAGTGGGCAGTTTCTAGAGCAACAGGACACAACCATTACATTTTAATTACTTCTTAAACAGTAAGTCACTCGACAGAGACATGGTTGGGACCAACAAGGATTAAGAAATAGTACTCGTCTCACGAGGATAAAAATCTGTCCACTGTTAAGGCCTATAAAACAGACAAATTCAGTAACTTCCATCTTCTGCCATTGTTATCATGGTCTGTTACTATTTAAGGGGTAAAAAGCTGAGGAGATCCCAATATATAGGCAATGCCATACTCTCATGAGCTAAGATAAAAACAGAAACAAAATTAAAGTTGAGAGTCTGGATGAAGTGATAGACAAATCTGAGAAACTCATTTCATTTTGGTGACAAGCCTGGCAGTGGTTTAAAAATAAAAATAAAGATAACACTAGCTGTCGTCTTGCATTACACATTCGGTCTTTAATATGCCTAACGCTACAGCATCCTTTCCACAGAGACAGAATACAGAACATAATACAGAAGAGAAGGGTAAAGAGAAGTAACAGACCTGCTACCATTGCTTGTGGACACAGATACGAGGTGCCTGGTTTGCATCTAAACATCCCACCGACTCAGGAAGGCATCTGAACTTCATTATCAAAAGAAGATAAAGTGGAACTGTGGAGACAACAACAGGCATTGCCCTAGGTCTGAGACCAACCAGCATTTTTGGGAGGGAAGACTGTCCCGAGGCAGGTATGGCATCTGACCTCGACAGCCAGAAAGGTTGAGTAGTAGAAAAAGCTCTATCTGCAAAGAAAACAGCGGCCCTACCTCAAACATGGTGGGATGCTGGATTCCATCCTTCCTGGAACAGGCTCCCAAAGACTCTATGGGGGAGTAACTAGAAAACACCCAAGTCCTTTCCTAAAAACAGATGAGCGCCCCAAGAGATATACTGGGGGTTGAGCGGGGGGGCAGGCTAGAAAGAGAGAAAAAGCTCAATTCTCTTCTCATTCACCTGCATTGCAACAGGTTGTTGGAACACTGTTCATCCAATGAATAATTCACAGCAGCTAATTACCAGGACCGCTATGTTCTATCAGCGCCCAGTAAGGCAGGATGTAATCAAGAACGGTGTTCGCTATTGCTCCCAGTTGAGATCAGGTTCTGTTTGCCATGTGTGCACTCAAGAGAGCAAAGAAATTATTCAGTAAGATCAAGTTAGAAATTAGACTGATCCATTTTGCTGGAATTAAGTCTGTCAGTGATTTTACAAACAATTATATATACACAAAGAAAAAACTAAGAGGCAGCATGACAAAAAAGTTTCCTGCCCTATTACATACCATTTTATTCATCATACTTAAAGCTAAATCTGTACAAGTTTGTACATATTGCATTGAAAGAATTGTTCACTAGCTTAAAAAAAATGAACAAAATATCAGAAACATTAAACTTATGGTCCCCTTTTGCAATTTTTGTGCAGTCAATATCCATATATCGGCTCAAAGCTTTTGAGAGATATGAAACAACCTTAACAACGGAAATACAGACGACAGTGACCCCCGCTTTGTGGCCACCTGCGAGCGGTACCAGGCTTGTATCCATAGTAATCTCAAATGCAAAATTCAAATTCCGCTACATAGAAATGTGAAGTTACAGCCATTAGTAAAGAATTAGATGTTTAAACAGTAAAGATAAATTGGATTGAAACTACATATACAGTTAAAAACATAGGTAAACATACATGACTGTTTAATTCAAGATCACATTTTTACATAGGAGAAATATTACATTCCAATCTACCAGTATGGCTTTTTCCATGAACAGGTGGACGTTTTCAGATTTAAAAACCAAAAGCATTAGTTGTCTAAGAAAACTAGAAAAATTTAGTTATGTTAGGAAGAATTAATATCAAGAAATTAAAGTGAGATTAAAGTGAAGTTTATAACATCAAGAGAGACACCGCTGTGATTTAGTTTTGGAAGACATTTCACCTTCAATTTTTGTCATAACTGTGGCAACATATTTCACCTGTGAACTTTCACCTTGGGACACTGAAAAATAAGGTGTCCCTTTTTTTCAATTCAATAGACTGAAATGCACCTGAGCAAAGCAAAATTAAAAATCAAAGACTACAGAAAGCATTTAGCTGAACTCAGTTCTGGTTTGTGGACATGCACAAAATTAAAAAAATAAACAGCTTTTGGCACTTATCCACAGTAAGCTGGAAGGTGATGTAATAAAAGATAGCTACTAGAAGTGATCAGTTCACAATGAAACTGTACAAGCCATTAGTTCACATTTAAACAATAAATCTGATTGCAGTTTTGAGCACAAAACATAACTTAAAATCCTATTTTATTCGAATTTGAAAAACTATATTGATTTGAAGTACTTTAAATACATTCATTCCCAGTCAAAGTTTTACAGTAACTGATGATTTTCAATCACACACACAACCAAGTTATAAATCCCTGAAACATGGATTTATTACAGGAATACTGATAAAACCTTAACAGAGATACAAATGATACATCACATAGTGTCTTACACCTCGACGGTACGTACTTGACCACCTTGGATTGGTAGATGCATCACTCCTACTGTTAGACTCTAATACCATCCTCTAGGACCAACTGGTTTAAACTGAATTCACAACAGTTCGCAGTTACCTACAAAAGATGATTATTTCTTTTTCAAATCACACTATAAAATATTCATCTTTTAAGTGGTATTTCAAGACTCCTGGAAAGAGAATTTCCCAGTTTTGACGGGGTCTAAACATATTTAGCAAGGAGAGCCGTCGCAGTGAATTTGAGAAAGTCATTTCAGAACCAGTGCCCCCGCAGAGATTTAGTATACAGTAGTACTTCCCTTGAAGTAAGTTAATTGGTGCGTGCATCTTCGCACCTCACTCTACCAGTGGATCTTGGGACTCTTGAAATTAATCTCATCCCAGCACTAGCTTTCTGTGGGGTAGGGCAATTTCCAAATGAAAGGCACTCTGTTATGAGTGAAATCAGAACTATCAGCAATGCAAACGTACAACTTGTAACACATCGAAGAGATCTGCTGCAGCCTATGTGAGGTCTAAAATGAAGTACTTCCCTTAAAAAAGGTAGAAAAATATTTAGAACAGCTGTAGTGCATGTGTTTGCGTACACACAGACACTACCCACACAAGCAGAGACTTTCCAAGTATCTCAACTGCTTGGTTTTTTTTTTTTTTTTTTTTTTTTTTTTGCTTTGTTTTCCCACCAAACTTCTACGGTTCAGCACTATCAGGTGACTTGCAGAGCTACCCATGGACCACTACTGCATTGCTTCCTGCAGCCCACAGCAAGCAGGTCTGGAGAGTAAGTTGCAAGAGTGGTCCCCTCTAGTAGAACAAGAGCACAGGCACACACCACTAGTTTGTCCCACTTATTTTTATTTTTCCTCATACCTTTTTTTTTTGCCCTCCTTGTAAAAAGAAAAAATTCATCTTGGGAATAAAGCTTTCCTTCAGGACAGGAAAACTCATGCTTGTTAGTCTGAATAAGGGATGTGCAAAACAGAAGTTGTTTCCCTGAGGCAAAGATCTTCAAGTCATGCCTAGCTTACGTTGTCTATTCCTATTTCAAGCTGTTGAAATGTGGCACAATGAGGCCTTGATCACTGACTGACTCTCATGGCATTATCACAGTCTACATAATATATTTATACAATAAATGAGCTTCATTTGCTCATTCTGTTTTGGTTTCTCACACTTACTTATTAAAATCCCTTTCCTTCTCAAGGGCAGCATTGGGTCTCCTGGGCAGGAAGGTAGAGTGACAAACTTCTACTGTGTTTAAAAGTTGCCACAAATACTGAGTGCCTACCTAAAAGGGTGACTGCAGTTGTTATTGGACCCAATACACAGAGTAACAGGGTAAAAAAAATAGCCTGTTATATACAGGTCAAAGGTAGGCAATTTAATAGTCTCTTCTTGACTTACATTATGAAAAGCATCCAGGGAGATGAAAAAAAAAAAAATCGTCACATTGTGAATGCTTCCAGTCTAAAACACTTAAGAAGCAAACCTTAAACCAAGTCCTTCCAGCTTTCCCTTTTAAAATACAAATTGCACTTTTTTTTTTTTTAAATACAAAGCAATCCAAAGTCTGAACTGTGGTAAAAATTTGAAGCTACCTTGCTGTACCAAAGAGTACTTGTGTTCACCACCTGAAGCACAGGCAACTAGCTTTCAGCCATTCTGCATGCAGAGCCATATGCTCTACACCCTTCTGCTTTACAAGGGCCTGCAACGAAGTGCCATGCCCCTGGGTGGGTCCTGAATGGGGGCGGGGGCAGGGGGGGTAAAAGAGCTTAAGGCCTTTCTCTCCACAAGGAGCTGAAAACTGTGGCACAACCCATGACCAATATTTAACACAGAAATTAGCACACTCCCACCCAGGGCTCCAAAATGTTTGTCACTCAAGACAATCATACCACCAGCAAGCAACAGTGCCAGTTAAGCATTTCTTAAGGTCTTCAAAAATTCATAGCAAAGGGCACTTCTGAGAAAGATAATCTTAAAGATTTGGTTTTAAAAATAGACACCACACTCACATTCAAGGGACATTCTTCACTTTTAGGCCTTTGTCACAAATCTGAATCTTTATTGTTCTGAAATAAATGCTATAAACATAAGACTCAAAACAAGAACTCCAACTTTCAGTCTCAGAAGAGGTGTGGTTCAATGCCCATATCACATGTAACAAGAAAATTTCCTTAAAAAAGGAAAAAAAATACTGCAAAGTCTTTCTTGAGAATGAAAATGCAACCCTTTGTTTTCCTCATTAGTTTGTGTACGAGCGGGCATCAAAAACACTTCTGCATTTTCTTTTGAATTCTTGCTATGACGCCTGACGAACTTTTTGCCATTCAACAAATTCATCCAGAAGTACAGGCCCTGCAAACGGATGAAACTTGGAGTTATATTTGTCAACATCTTTCAAACATCTTTTAAAAATATGAAGTTAAAACTATTGGTCTAGGTAACATCCATCTCAATCCTATGGTCAAATACTTATGAAGACTCAAGAGGTGACTACAATGATTTCAATCCAAGGGTGGCACAAAGTGCACAAATAAGATCACACAGAACTATAGAATGAAGTGTTCCTGACATCTGACAGGTGCACTGAACTGAATGGAAGGCATAAAAATAAGGTTATATTGTCAATCAGCACAACTAATTCGTTCTTCCTAGAGCTTTCAAAGTCATGCACAATTAGAACACCTACCAAAATATGATGTCTAATGCAATTCAGTCGCAGTAGGACTGACTATTACCCAGGTGTACAGTTCAGCCCCAAGTACCAGCAGCTAGGCTACTTGATAGTTAGAGTTTATTATACATTAGTACAAAATGAGACACTGCTGTTTATAACTGTTTGCAAGTCTACAGTTTCATGTAGTAAGCAGCTTCACCAGATCCTCAACCCAATATCAATCAGCTCAGGTACACTACTGTACTCCCGATATACTACTACAATTACTATCTGCAGTTTGAAGATGGATGGTTATGAGGACAGATTTTCTACGCGTTGTTGAAGAGATACTTTTACCTTAGAGTATTGTTTCTGTTACAGAAATTTGTTTTATGCAAATTGAAATTACCTAAATAACAGTCAAATAAGCAAAGTGTTAGGAATACTTACATGCACCATCTTCATCATAGTTGCTAAGATCTGCATGGACAGTTCTGCTGAACTCTAGCACATTGTACCACTGATCCTTGTTCATAACTCTATACTTCGATTGCTAGGGAAAAAAAATTCAAAACATTAAGTGTCAAGTGATACTTGGTAATGCTGCACAGTTCCTAGCATATAATTTAATGGGTAACAGAGGCTTACTGTTTTCTTGGTTTTTCAAAAGGCTACACAGACATATCTCATAGTTATGAAACTACATAAAACCTTTTCTTGAAAGATCAGAGCCAAATGGAAATCCCAGGGAATCAGGAAGTCACCACTCTTAAGCTTCAAAAACTGATAAATTTTCATCCTGCCCTGAAGTGGGGCATACCTAGATCAGATATATTTCCAGAAATAAGTTACAAAAATCTTATTTTCTCCAGAGTATAATACAACATGATCATAGATGTGGTACTTAGGGACGTTGTTTAGTGGGTAATAGGTGGTGGGGGGACGGTTGGACTAGATGATCCTTGAGGTCTCTTCCAACCTTAATGATTCTATGATTCTATGTACTTTACAACATTGGTACTGAAGCCAGGGAATAGTCTGAAGCCCAGCATGCGTCACAACCTATGTGTGTCCACATTGCTAAGTCATTTACAGCTGAGCTGACCAAAGTCTTCCAGATACAGCCAGAGCTCAAAGTACCTACATACTGTATCTACACAAAACAAACCTGAAGTTCAGCTGAACAGACTACTGGGAGTCTATTATTTAATTTAAATTTATAGTCATAGTCCAATTAAGAGGGAATTTTAGTTGTCTTTGATAAGAGAAGAGGAGGTGGGGCACAGGGAGGGAGAAAAGGATTTGTGATGCATATAAGAACATCGCCGTTTCATAAGCACATCAAGCAAGGGAAGAGGAACAATATGGATACACAAACGAACCACACAGTCTTTTCACAAAACAGCCCAACTACTATGCCATCATTCAGAAGGTCAAGGAAACTTGTACCTCAAGGTATTGATAAAATACTGAAAACAGTGGCCAAGTTCTTCCAAGCAGAAGAGCTAACATGGATTTTGCAGTATCAATATCAAGACTTCGCTGGTCTTTATCCTAAGGTTGAATAAAGAAAGCACAAAGACCACTCAAGTACAAGCTTGTTGAATAATTAAAATAAGAACTTCTCTAACATTCCAGTAGTCTTACCCTTGCAAAATCAAAGGCATATCTGTAGATATTCTTAAAGGATGAAATGTCATTCAATTGTGACCGCAGGAAGTCAAATTTACTCCGCAGTTTTTCTGTACAGTCACACCTTAAAATAAAGAAAAACAAATGACATTACAAGTTCAAAACACATTTAGACAATAAAAAATGCCATCAAACAAAAATTAGAATCACTAAACCACAATCATCAGATGTACAGGAGTAATACTGTGAAAGTGACTTAAAGAACACTGAACATGCTCAGCGTTCGCAGCTTACTGAAATGATGAACGCCTGGCTTCTGTAAGAAGGTTTTTTTTTTATTGAATCAGCAACATAACACAAACTCTCTGCTTTATATCTCAAATAGTAGTGTTTTTATGCCACACTCTGCAGTTTAAATTCACACCCAGCACTACCTTATCTTTCAATCAC
Organism: Psophia crepitans; assembly: GCA_013399095.1. Classification (NCBI taxonomy): domain Eukaryota; kingdom Metazoa; phylum Chordata; class Aves; order Gruiformes; family Psophiidae; genus Psophia; species Psophia crepitans. Next base: position 43,228 of record VWZZ01007711.1, on the reverse strand, counting down.
TATGAAAGTTTGGAGAAAACAGTAATCTGTGCATTAAGGTGGTAAAATCCATCTGTAAATAAGGGCTTTATGCCATACCTCTTTGGAAAAAAAAATAAACCCTAAATACATACTTCAAGACTATGTATTTGTGCCTGACAGGATTGAGCAGGCACCCTGCAAAACACACTATTCTGCTCATGCTTTATGACTGATAAATGCAAGCTCTGATAAGCCTATCACCTGGATTAGTCAGTAGCTATGCAACTGAAAACTCACAGGCTGTATAAGAACGTACAGGTCTGCTAGTTGACAGGCTAACCCTTTGGCAGAAAAGATCTCCAATGTATTTTACTTAGAAAGGACTTTTGTTTCCAAATAGACAATGGGTTATATCCACCAAGAATGGCAGAGAAGAATGTAATTTACACATGCTAATCTTCCAAGAAGGACTCACTCAAAAGAACAGTTGTTATATTACACTACATTTTATTCTTATAAAATAGCAGCTGCCATGAGTCAAAAGAAAAAAAAAAAATCCAGCTTGGCCCTGTATCCTGCCTGACAGGAGCAAAGCTTTCAGAAATGCAGATGTACATAAATATTTCCTTTGGTTCCATGTCCCCCTTCTGGCAGCCTCCCTCTCAGATAATACATCTGCATCTTTAACAGCTCCTTATGGACTTGTCACAGCAAGCCATAGCGTGGGTCCTTCCGGAGTACCACCACAAGTTGCCGAGATGCTGTACACGGATGGCGCACTCTAGAGGCCCACAGCTGATACCTCCTGTTCCTCAGGTCTGTTAGCCTGTGCACGCATGTCTGTCAGTCTGCCCCTCTTGGAACAGCTGAGACAAGAGAAACACAGCAGTTCCAGCTGATGGAGCCTTTTGTTCCTTCTTGTCTCTAGCAGCATCAAGTCCCTGCTGTGATCAGTGCAAAGTAAATAAAACTATTAGCTAATTAGGCTGCATATTCAAATGACTAGAAACAATATATTTTGAAATAAACCATGCATTAAGTTGGAAATGTAAAAAAAGCTTTGATAAATTTAACTAAAGAAAGAATTACTTTTTTTTTTCATTTGGCCATCTAATTGGTCTACACAGTCCACCCTTTAACCCTTAGAACAGTATTACATTATGCTATAAAGGTATCATTTTATATCCTATCTCTTTCCTATGTTCAGACCTTCATATGCAATAACACTGCCCTCCACATTTGAGGACAAATCTACCTATTTAACACCTAACTAAATGCTTATGCTGTTACTGCAGTAGTAACAGATATAAACTACTTCAAGGTAGTTTAGCACACATTTGGACAAATATAATTTGACCGAGTTGATTTATCACACCATGGATAAACATGAATGTCAGTGTGTTTAATTTTTTTCAAAATATTGTTAACATTGTTCAAATAATCATAAATCTAACTACAAAGTAAAATTCCTGTTATTGTCTATTATATTATTTGCTACACATGTATTTTAATGCAGAAGTGGTTCTCTTGGAAAAAGTTGGTATGAAAATGCACAATTACTAAGTCTCAAGACTCCTGAGCTACTGTCAACCTATTTAAACCCGAACAGTCATACAGATCACCCCCGGAGACAGACACCACGCTCTGAGGTCCGATGCAGGGACATCTCCCTGTTAAAGCCATTTAAGGCATTTCCATACCTGGCCACTGATCATCTTTGCACTAGTGTAGTACGGAGCTGTCAAACAAACTCCTCTTTTATAGAGATATAGCTGCTTGTATGGCTACACCATAAACAAGATGGCTGAGGTCACCCATACTTGGAATAATCTTCCTAACAAGTATTTTTTATGTCAGAAAAACCTTCTAATTGGCACAATTGAATTAACACAAAACTCCTGTAAAGAGACTAGAAAAAGACATGCTTTCTTGAACTGCCTTTACTGAAAGATAGCGCTAAATGAGGTTACCTCAAGATCAACACAACTAGTGATTAACTTACTACGTTCTCTTCACATCCCTACATCACATTTTTAACAAAACTTAAATCAGCACCACAAACCAGTCCTATTTTGATTACTATTGAGGTAGAGTGTTCATTTAAGGCATAGTTAACATGGACAATGATGACTCACTAACTCAGATATTCCAATGTTTCATACTGCATAATTATTTCACACATGCTTGTCCCTTACTAAAAAGGAAAATTAGTAAGATACAAACAAACATTATATACTACCACGAAATACTTTTAGCTTAAAGTAGTTTGAAGGTCTTTTAATCTACAGAAGAGTTCCCCTGCTATCATCCAGTCCTTGAGATGGACAAAAAGAAATGATATCCATCATGCCCATCCACTCTTTTCAAGCATCGAAACAGAATCTTCTGAAGTGTAGTTTCCATGTTACAACTGGAGCACACAGAGGTTAACAGCTTAAGAGAGCAAAGGGACATCTTTTCCATGCCCCAGCAATGCTGTAGTTCCACTATGTCAATTGATTTACAGGTCTGGAGACCAGAAACTGTTTAGACTCCAGTATACACAGAATGCTATACTGGCATAAAAAAAATAATTTACCCTATGCTTGGTGTTAGCCTCACAAACATGAGCAGAAAGAAAGGCAGTAACAAAGAAAAAGCTTGCTGGAACAGCAGCTGATACTAGGCTATCATTAAAACCAATCCAAATAAGTTGTTTTTACTAGTAATTCTGCAAACAGCAAGAAATTACAGACCTGACTTTCCTGCTCCTCTCCCTCTCTCATGAGGTTTCTCTTGTACCTAAACATTTCAGAACATGACCTTATCTTTCCCTCTTTCGGAATCTGATTTGGCACTCTCCTTTACCTGGCCACTCATCTTCAGTAGCTCAACTTTAATGTAAAATTCAGCTAAAATACCAAGGTTGAAAAAAAAACAAACAAACCAACCCAAATAAAATAATTGCCAGAGGGAAGTACTCAGACAATACAGCTGCTTACGCCTCACCCCCTTAGACACAAAATCATTTCTATTTACCTAGTTCAAACTCGCTTCTGGGGAGTTTAATGAAATCATAATCTGTAATAATTTTTCCTTCACCATTTTTAAACAATTTTTTAGTTTTTTTTTCATTGTAGGTCTGTAAAGCCTAAAATTGCCAAATATGCAAGTATGCTTCTCCTTCAACTCAGATACCTAAAGTTAAATGATCAGCTCTAAGTTATTGCCCTCTACAACTACATGAAAGGAAGTTGTGGCGAGCTGGGTGTCGGCCTCTTCTCGCAGATAACTAGTGACAGGACTAGGGGGAATGGCTGCAAGTTGCGCCAGGGAAGGTTCAGGTTGGAGATGAGGAGAAAATTCTTCTCGGAAAGGGTGGTCGGGCATTGGAACAGGTTGCCCAGGGAGGTGGTGGAGTCACCATCCCTGAGGGTGTTTAAGGAAAGGTTAGATGTGGTACTTAGGGACGTGGTTTAGTGGGTAATAGGTGGTGGGGGGATGGTTGGACTAGATGATCCTTGAGGTCTCTTCCAACCTTAATGATTCTATTCCATTCTATTCACCTTCCAATGGCTTTAACACAAATTTTGATAAAGAGTCACTTCCTGAGGGCTATTCATTTCATCCTACGGAGTTGTCTAAAATAGCTGAAATAAATTGCCCAGAGGTATTTGTTTCTCTCTGCTGACTATGAAAAGACCTTCAAGTGTTTAATTTCGATTCAGACACCCTGCATTCATACGTACACACACATATATATGGCAGAACAAACCCTACCAACATGATATACTAGAAACCTCACTTATGCAGCTTAAGTTGTTTAAGTCTCAAATTGCTACTTCGTGCTTGAGCCACCTTAATTCTGACAGTGTATACATTATCATACATTTATTTTTCTCCTCCTCTCTAAAGAGCAAACTTCGTCAGCATATCACAAAACCACACACAAAAAGACTGCCACTTTGAGATTCAGTCACCCAAATGTTGGCATCTAAATATAAAGTATCTAAGCTATAGGTGTTGCCATTCACATAGATGTCTAGTCAACCAACATGAAAGAGCAATGCAGGTGACCAGTCACTAGGTCTTAGGGCAAACTGAATACCTCCCTAGGCTCCACTACATCAGCTAGATCTCCAGACACGGCTGTAAGAGTTTAAGAAATCCAACTCCTGCATATAAACCACAGATTTAGGTGTCTTCCTACGGAGCTGAATTCCACTCAACTCTCTTCATGCAACTACCCAATGTGATATTTCACATATTTTGAAATAAGGATTCTGTAATGTAAGTCAGACTTAGAAGACACTCTGGACTTTTAATGCCTTTTAATGTCATTTCTTCATGCAAACATGTACTGGGTCGGGCTAAGCTGGAGTTAATTTCCCCGTAGCAGCCCTTACAGAGCTGTGCATTGGTAGCAGCAAGGTGCTGATAACACACCAGTGTTTTGGCTGCTGCCGAGCAGTGTCAGCACACATCAAGGCTGTGTCTCCAACCCTTCTTCCACCCCCTCAGCAGTAGGCTGGGGGTGGGCAAGATCCTGGGAGGGGACACAGCCAGGGCAGCTGACCCAGACTGGCCAAAGGGATATTCCATACCATATGACGTCTGCTCAGCAATGGGAAGCTGAGGGAGAGGGGGAGGAACGGAAGGCATTCGTTTTTTCAACATTTTGCCTTCCGGGGTAACCACTACGCTTTTGGAAGCCCTGCTTCCCAGGGAGTGGCCGGACATCGCCTGCTAATGGGAAGTAGAGAATAATATTTTGTTTTTCTTTGCTTTGCTTCCGCGCGCGGCCTTGCTTTTCGCTATATTAAAACTGCCTTTGTCTAAACCCACGATTTTGGAGTGGTCTTTTCCATCTTATTTTTTCCCTCTCCCCTCTCTGCCCTGCTGAGGAGGGGAGTGATGGAGCGGCTTAGTGGACGCCTGGCGTTTAGCCAAGGTGAAACCACTACAAAACATTAAGAAAAAAAGCAAGCTGTGCTACAATGCAGCAATACTCTATTGCTTTAATAGTGTAAAATCCTTCTCCTTCCGAACTTGTCACATCTTTCAAAAGAAACTAGATTCCCCCACCCCAGACGGAATCCCGTAATATGACCCTCCCTTCCCAGTAAGCACAAACAGCACAAGTCGAGATTTATTCTCTTTTTAAACCAACAAATCTTGAATTCCTTTACGTGAGTGTCACTGCTTTACCCAGATGCTCAATCTACTGCCTGCTATTCTAGCGCACCCAGGGGAAACAAAACATACAGGTTAACTGGTTTAGGCTAGGCAAGCACTTCGCTCTCAAGCCTGTGCATACAAAAATGCACAGCACTACTGTATTTTCTGTCTTTAACGCCTTTGGCCTACAGCATGACTAGCTCTGTTCTTAAAAAGAACCAGAAGATTCCTCATCACAGCAGATGATTAAAAACAAAGTCTATAACACTGATTTTGAAGAGATGCCTGATTTCATACATTTCTGTGCTTGCATTCCACTAGACTGACGAACTCTTGACAGCTTCTATTTGGGCATAAAAATTAAGTACTTCAGACAAGTGACCAAGTTATACCTGTTCACTGCATCTAAAAACATATGCACCCGAACTGATTCTGTGGGCCATGCATCCTGAATTTCGAGCTACCTAATCATTCCTGCTTTTACTAAATTTAAGAGCTTCTGATAGTCACAAAACAATCAAGGTATCTATCACAAGCTTAATCCCAAACCAAACAAGGTTTGCACAAGAGAATCAGGCCAGAGTCACTTACACCACAGTCTCAAATAACCAGAGAATATCTGCCTAGCACAGTTTCCCAAAACAATTCACAACTCAGAGAGCAATTGTGCCAACTCCATGGGTCAAACCCGCCCGTCCTTCTCACCAAGCTGTAGCTGCAACAGTAACTCCCTGACATTTTTAATACTGAATGTGTCATAACAAGTTACCCTTAAAACATCCATGTACCATAAGTAGTTTCATGAAGAACAAAAAAGTGACAACCGAACCAAGCCTCACAAGAAGCTGATTAGTTTCATGAAATAAACAACCTCTTTACGCAGAGGATTATCTCACCAAAAATTGTTACAAACAGATGATATTTATTTATAAACTGAAAAACTGTTATTTAACCTAATAATTAAGCACAGCTTCTGATCTGTATCTAATAAATAACACTAATAACTAAAGTTATCACAGTCCTCATCTATAAAGCTTAGAAGACAGTAAAAATTTTCCAGAGTATCAGAATTCTAGAATTCTACCCAGAATGTTTGAGTATCTCCAATCTACTTATTTGTGCCTGCTAACTAGAATGATAGTGTAACACACTTTTTGTAAGAAAAAGAAGCCACCAAAACCTGACTTATTAGGGTTAGACAAAACTATCATTTGAGTGAACTCGTCGATGAACAGTAACAGCAGCTGCTTCCAGTTGGTGACCAGGACCAGACCTAAAAGCAAGAGTTTCCGTGTTGTACTGCCAATAAACAAGAAACTAAGGGCAGGAGTAATTAAGCTACTGGTACAAACATAAAGTTATCACATTTATTATATACGTAAAAACACTCTTACTGTAATGAGGTCATTCCTTTTAACCATTCTTCCTTGGTAAAAAATCCCATGCTTTCAGCCTCTAGTTTCCAGGCTAAAACTAACATAATAATCTAAGGGGAAAAAACACAAGGGGAGAAGAATGAATCAGTATGTAAGAAAAGGCTAATTTCTACATGTCCAAGAAAACTAAGTGTTCAAACATTCTAGCAACTGCTGCACATGCTTGCACTTCGTATTTGTTACCGTTTAATAATTCAGTTAGATGCAGTCTGTCCCTTACTTAATTTTCAGAAACTGAAATTATTACTATAATAAAACAAAAACCCTCACACAACAGCTACGCACAAGTGGTTTATTCAGCTGAAATAGCTTAGAACAGCTCCTAAAAGCAGGAGGATAAACTACTTTGTTCCTGAAGTTAAGAATTTTACACAGAACTTAGTCTTACCCAATAACCTCTTTTAAAGCATTATTACTATTGTCAAGAAACCTACATTTTCAGGCTCAACACCGATGTCTTCACAGAACTTTTCCATTCCTTCAGGCCCCACAACTTCATCAGGACCTTCAAAACAAAAATGAAATCAGACTGAAATCTAAGCAACATTCACTGCTCACAAGGGTTACATGCAACAGGAATTAGACTATATTCATGCAAGTCATCTTTAAGAACACTGAATTACACTGTATAAAGTAGCTTTTATGTTACGAACCATTACATCAACTGCAATGTGAAGACATGCGTGTTACCTATGAAGTAACACCATGAACTAAAGGCAAAACTAAAACAGAACAGGCAGTTATGCACTGCCTTCCCCCAAGAGCAGACAAACTATTTTAGTTTGGGCATGCAAGTTTTCATAAGACTCCACCGAGCTTCACACTGACGTAGCTCAGCTCCCATAACCGCGGTGGTCAGTTGTTTTTAAGACAACATGGGTACCACTACTTTGTACTGAAGTTACTCTATGAATAATGTTCTTCAAAGAGTTAATTTATCAACAGTAAGAATAAGTCTGAACTACTATTACTCCTTCAATGGTGTTAACAGTATGGGTTTGCACTAACACAGAAGCATATGAATCTTCAAATAATCGTTTAGTTTTATGATGCTAAGTAATGAGGAGAGTGATAATAATACATCAGAAAAAATGTTAAGCCTGTTAGCCCTGTAAAAAGCACAAGAAGGTTTATGACTACAATGAAAATAACTTGATTAGGATCACAACAGTTAGTGTTATGCTGTCACTTTTCCATTTTAATATGAAGAAAGCTTCTAAAAAGCAGCAGAACAGCATATTTAGAGAGCACATCTGACACACCCTATAACGCCTGGTTTCTCTGAATCTCTCTGGTTTCAGTTATTGCTGCTAAGTCAATTCCAAAAATGACTCCTACTGGGCAACCAAACACTATTAAGCCTGTTGAGATGTTATTTTGATGTGCCTTGCATCGCTATGTTAAAACATTGTTTTAGCAAATATGAACCATGCAAAAAGTAAAGGCTGTATCTTCCAAAACAACATGCTATTTTACAGTTTTTGGCAAATTCTGCTATTTATACATAGACAGGAAATTCCTTTCTTTTTCTTCCACCTTGATGATGCTTCTCTTCATCATCTGTGTCTGCTGCCATTATTGTAAGGAGAATTCTTTTTATGAGTTTGGATAATGTACTTTGAATAATGTACTTTTAATAATTACTCACTGTGAGATCAGAACACAGTCAATATTAACTACCGAGAATGGCCACTTTTACAAGAAAATACAATGCAATTAGCACTTCAGATCATGAATCCCTACCTCTTGAAAAATGCTGCAAAGAACATTTCACCTAGGTAAGCAAAGCAAAACACTGCCATCTGGTTTTGAGAAGCCCTTACACAGAATGTGCTAAAATAAAGCAAGCATAATGTATGAAGAGAAACACATACAAAGGTTCACTAGTAATGACAAGTATAAACTTGAAACAGATTTTTGGCCCAGAAATCATATGTGTAATTCATATATATATATATATATATATATGTGTGTGTGTGTGTGCATAACTTTCTCTTAATAGAAACATTTAATCTCTTACGGTGTATAGTTTCACTGGAATTCTATTTTATGCCAGAAAAATGGCAGATTTTGATTACTGGTTAACTGACAAAGTATAACCCCCTATATTCAGTTCTTCACTCAGCAGCAAAACCAGTATTTACAAGCTTTAAAGTTAAAAGTATATGCAGGTGCATTTATCAGAAGAAAATTAACTGAGAGTTACTATTTTCCTCAGAAAAGACTCTTTACTCAAAAAAAGTATGCCTCAAACCTAAATTAGAAAGCAGATTATTAGAATCAGTAGTTCACTACTGTAGAAAGACTGCAAGGAAAATATTACTTCTGATAAATATACTCAAACCAATAGCTGGCAGATAAAGATCAGTTTATTTCATACTGAGAACTGACCAGTAATGAGTTTTAATTACCAACTAGTTTTGATGGACTTCAAGTAGGGACTAGACAAGAAATGGATAACAGTTCACAGATCCTAAATTTTTAACCATATAATTGATAAATAAGTGGCAGTAACAGTCTAACTAATTCTGCAAAATACACTGCATGTTCACTGAAAGCAACTATTACCTGGATAGCAATCCTGATTTATTTGAAGGAAGCTATACCTAACACCTTTGAATGAAACATTTGTTATTTTAGAATATCAAAAATATTAGGACATATTCTCCAACAGGAAAAAATGGTATAAGCATCTATTATTTTATTTTGTAACAGAAATTCAAGAGGTTTAGATCATTACCTATTTCATTATCCTTCCAACTTGACTATAAACAAGATCTAGTTAGAGAAATAAACTTCTGTCTAAGCTACCTCTCAATGTCCTGAATTCTACTTGTCCACTTCAAATCAAGAAGTGGAATCATTCGGTATATCCCAGGTCAACACTGTACTGTTCAGCATCAGTTATTTCATGTCAGAGAATGCCATAGTACATTATAAAGCATAAAGTAAAGCAAAAAGAGTCAAAAAAATAACAAATACTGAAAAGGCAATAGTAAAAGGTACATTAATTCCAGGGCATGTTATAAAGAAACAAATATAAACGTATTTATGTCTACATCAGTATAAAAAAGCAAATGGAAGTACTATTTCATGTAGTCATTTGTTTTAAATAAAACCACATATACAAATTCATTGCATATTACCTGCATATTCATAAAACCAAGCCAGGCACTTTTTGCTTGAAAAATGTTCCTCCCCGCTTATTACTTTACCAGAGGCTTGTGATCTGCAATAGCTTATAGAAACACAAGGATGATAAGAGTTATTTTAATATGAGAAATTGGAAATAATTTAAAATTAAATTCCAAATCATTTATTATTAAAATGTTTGACAAAGTCAATATACACCCACAATGAAACTGAACTTGTTAAAGTGCAACTGTCTGTCATCCTATTTCAACACTTGTTGGAACATAAAATTACCTTGAAATACAACACTCTCATAGCCCAATTTGTTGCAATTATTACTTTTTCTGACATACAGAAGTACTGTTATCTTGTAGATATTAAACCAAAAAACCCACACACAGATGGCCAAAATATCACTACTCAGTAATTCAAATGCCTTACTTACATTTATACAGACAAGCATTTAAAGTTAGGTCTCTAATAAGCAGCATGATCTTCAGGAGTGCTGAATATGCACAGATCCCATTTAGGTCAACAGGAGCTGCAGAGTTTGACATATTTAAAAGCCAGGCTATTTATAGTTAAGCATCCAAATTTGGGAAGAAAACTCAGTCAATTTGTTTACATTAAACATGTAACTAAATATCTGTAAATTCTATAGATGTTTGGTACACACACCAGAACAGTACTACGCAATCTATAGTAAGCCTAAAACTGCTCAGCGTACACAGCTTCCCCCCTACATTGTTTTCATTATGTGACACACAAGCCAGTTTGCCTAGGAAGTGAATTTTCATAATTTATTGTTCTTTACAAAAAAAGACTACACAGAATAACTGTTTTTTTTTTCTCCAGTAAAAACACTGGCCACATGAAAGCATCGTTAGCCAGTAAGGAGCTGCGACACCTTTTCAATGCACGTTCCTTTGAAATACACATTACAGGTGTTTAGAACAAGCTACGATTATTTCAAAGAATGAGGTAGAAGCTAATTGCATGAGAGGATTTAAAAATATGCAGCTTCTACATTGCAATTCTAAAATTAAAACATCAAGCAGGGAAAGATTAGTTCAGTTCTGAGAGGTGGTAAACAACTTCATCTTCCTCATACTGCTTTAAGCTTCACTAAGAAAGCAACGCTCTCCCAGATGAAGCATTATGTGCTGGAAGTGAGAATTAAAGATGTACTATAGACAAACACCCCTTAAAAACGCCAGTCACCGGAAAGAAACAGAGCCATACTGTATGCTATTGCCTGTTGGTTTTATCCAGTTTAACATATGTCCGTTTGTAATCACTGGTTTTATTAAAGAATATTAGCAATATATCGCTATATGACAGCCACATCAAAAATGCTCATGCATCTAACATTTTCTTATCATCTACTATGAACTCCCATTTACATCACAGTTTTTGCCCAATGACTAATAGCTTCCTGTAAAGTCTTTTTTTTTTTTCCTCCTCTTTTGAGGAGCTTTCAAAAGATTTTCTATAAAGTGAAAGAAATTAAGATCATAAAATTTTGGTCAGCAGTGTTCAAGAAAGGTGAACTGAAACTAGGACAGATGCAGAGAAGAGCTACGATGAGCAAGGAAACTGAAAATCTGCATTGTTACAGACCAGAAGGATTTAGCTTGTTTCATTTAACAAAATAAAGTAAGGCAAAACACAAGCGCTCACTTCACTGTGAAGCAGAACCATGAGGGAGAAAAGCGTTATATAAAGGATAATGCAGGTAGAAGAGTGGTTATTAACTGGCTATGAATAAATTGAGACTGAAGTTAAATGATCATTAATGTCCGCAGAAAGCGAGCTCTGGAACATTTATACAAAATGAATGCTTATAGCAAAATAGAAGCCTGGGAACTTCTAAGCTCAAGCCTGGTCAGCCAGAAAGGCCACACACTACAGTGTCATGCAACTGCCATTCCTGTAGCACTGATTTCTTAAGTCTTTTGTATTCTTATGTCCTCAGGTCGGTTTGTAGTAACTCCTGGTTCACTGACATACTTGAAAAGTTCTAATAGCTGAAGAAGACGTGCAGTTACTTTAGGGAAGCCACACTGGAAGCTCCTGCTGCACCACACTACTGGTTTACCATCCTAACAGTAGCTTTCAGGTATCGTGGCGTAAGCGGTCTTTTTATGGTAGTTAACGAACAAGATGCTCAGACTTCTGTAACGATTAGAAAGACCTTTCCTGATTTTGTTTTGGAGTGTGCTAACCTCTCCTTCCATTTCACCCCCAAACAACACAGCAGTTAAACGCAGGCACTCCGAGCACCGGTAACTTCAAAGCGAGGAGAGGTGCCCACGCCAGGCAGGCGGGGGGGAAGGCACAGGGGGACAAACGCTGCAAGGGCCCCTGCGCAGTGGAAGGCAAAACCCGCAGGGGACGGCAGCGGTTCCGCAGCGCTTCTCCCGAGCCGGGACAAGGCGAAGGCAGACGCTGCAACCCGCAGCCCGCCCCGACACCGGGACGAGCCCGCGGCGCTGCGCCAAGCACAGGCCCGGCAGCAGGAGCGA
>VWZZ01007711.1:1080-16449 GCA_013399095.1 Psophia crepitans | reverse complement strand
AAAATGGAGCCCTGGGGCACCCCACTAGTCACTGGCTGCCAGCCTGATGTAACTCCATTAACTATCACTCTTTGGGCACGACCCGCCAGCCAAGTACTCACCCATCGTATTATGTTTTTGCCTAGCTGTATGCTGGCCATTTTGTCCAGAAGGATACAGTGAGAACCAGTATTGAAAGCTTTACTGAAGTCTAAAAAGACGACATCAACTGGCCTCCCTTGGTCAACCAGATGGGTGACCTTGTTGTAAAAAGAAATTAAGTTGGTTAAGCAGGACCTTCCTCTCACAAACCCATGTTGGCTGTGACCAATGACTGCGTTGTCCTTCAGGTGTTTTTCGATAATTTCCAGCATAATTTTCTCCATAATTTTACCAGGCACTGAGGTGAGACTGACAGGCCTGTAATTAACAGGTTCTTCTTTCATGCCCTTCTTGAAAATTAGAACAGTGTTTGCCAGCTTCCAGTCAACTGGGACCTCTCCAGATTCCCAAGACCATTGAAAAATAATTGAGAGAGGTCTCACAATGACATCAGCCAGCTCTCTGAGCTCCCTGGGATGAATCCCATCAGGCCCCATGGACTTGTATGCATCCAGGTGGAGCAGCAAGTCCTGCACAAGTTCGGGGTCAGCTGAGAGCTTATCATTACATAGTCAAGGTCATCCAACCCAGGGTTTGTGTGGTTCTGGATCCCATCACCAACGTTGAAGACAGAGGCAAAGAAGGCATTAAACACCTCATCTTAGGATGTCTGCTTTTGTGTGTGGGGCAGGAGTCTCAACATCAGTGAATTTATTTCAAGCTCTGTTAAGAGTCTGGCATTAATCCTTTGCCAGTGCATGGTGTAGCTATAACGATATGCTCATGTGTCTGTGATTTGCCAGATTATTATGTCTTTAGTGCAGTAATGAGGGGGTGGTCTTCCATTTTTTACTAGGACTAAAATCATCTTTGTCATATTATCACTTCCTGTATGCTAGCTGTTAGATATATTTGTTGTTAAATCATACAAAGTTCGTATGTTTTTCAAGCATTCAAAGTCTGGTCCTGGAGGAGAAGCTCAAATAACGTGGGATAATCCTAGAGAACTGGAAGCTTATATCCAAAAACTCCAAGCTGCTGCTGAACGGCTTTCCACTGAAAATAGAAAACTAAGAAAGTGGCACACAAACTTCATCGAAAAGGTATATTTTCCAGTCGAAATTGAAATCACATCTCTTATAGCTTACTTCACCCTTTCTTTCATTTATGTGGTGATGAATATGTTCATTAATCTTTAAATTTCTTTTAACAGGTTATATTGCTCATGAATATTGATCTACTTCGGCAGCAGCAGCGTTGGAAGGATGGACTCCAGGAGCTCAGAACTGGTTTTGCCAGCCTCGAGTCACAGGCAGGGTGTCATTATCGTATTGCAAACTGTGAACATTTGACTTTTAAATACTAATCAAGATTTAAGACTCAATCAGAGCATGATTGAATTAATTTTGATTAAGGAGTTACTAGCTCGCTCAGGAAAACTGACTGTTTACTAGCTGATGCCAGATGTGAGGTAAAATCTCAGATGAGATTTTTAGTAGGCATGGTGGTGTTAGGTTGACGGTTGGACTTGATGATCTCAGAGGTCCTTTCCAACCTTAGTGATTCTATGATTCTATGATTGAATGAGAAGGATGAGGATGATCTTTTTAATATCATTAGTAATGGGAGAAGAACAACACTTGGTCAGATGACAGGGGTTAGATGAAGAAGTGGAAAAACCTTAGGTCATGTGGATCAGTTGTGTGAGCCTTAGTGATTATAAAGAAATTGGTACAAATATGAGTGATGTCCAGGCAGAATAGGACAAATGTATAAAATTTAGAATTAAAATTAAGTTCTGCCTGAAATAATGAAAAAGCCACATTTTATTTGTTCACTTATCAACTGTCAACTTTTAGAATAGAATCATAGAATCATTTAGGTTGGAAAAGACCCTTAAAATCATTGAGTAAGATGATTAAGATTTTGATCAAGAATATCATCTTATCAAAGTAACTAGATAATATTACTGTCACCTAAACTGTCTCGACCTATCATTCACATCAGTTTAATTTTTCTTATATGCTTCAGCAGTAATAGGGCTATATTCTTAGATGAACACTTCGCCCAGAGAAACTGTGGATGCCCCCTCCCTGGCAGTGTTCAAGGCCAGGTTGGATGGGGCTTTGGGCAACCTGGTCTAGTGGAGGGGATTGGAACTAGATGGTCTTTGAAGTCCCTTCCAACCCAACCCATTCTATGATTCTATGAATGTGGCATTCTTAGCCTTTATAATGCAAACCCTGATGATTTATTTGGTATTTGCCAGTCAAATAAATGCAGTATTTTTACTGTAGTTTTCTTACAATTTTTTTCTGTCTTCTCAAGATAGTATGAATAATAAATAAGTGCATAATTGCAAATTTTTATCTTGAAGTCAGTGTATTTTGTGAAAATTAATAGCCTATATGTGCTTTGGAATCTGCTTGAAAATTGTTTTGGAATTACAGAGTAGTTTACATGGAAAATTAACCAAACTGTATTCAGTCACTTTTTTTTAATCCTTGACTAGAAGTGATAAAACTTAACCAAGCGTATCTTGTTTTCACCATCTAAAATTACAAGATGGTGTAGTCTTAACTGCTGTTGTCATCAAGACTTTACATATTTCTTTAAAAACCCCATTTATAGTTTTCTTAAGGCTTATTTCAGATGATTTCAGATTTTCTTAATCCCTGGAATCCTTCTGTTGGAAGAATTCCTCTGGACAGCCTTGAATTGTAGGGCAGACCTTAACTGTGTAGCTTCCTGCAGCAACCTTGGACTGCCTCCAAAGCCCCAGCTGAAAATCTCTATCCAATCAAATAAGACGAGAACCTGTTAAGCTGGAAGAGATTTCTAATTTCTTTTTTAACCGATGGTATCCTTTTGAAAATCCCTGGATGGCTTATAAGTGACCATTTATAGTGTATAATGCAGCTTTACGCTTTCTTACAGTGCAATGTAGAAGATTCCAATGTGATACAGGTTTAGATCTCTCATTCAATCAGCTCTGTATCTTCTAGTGTGGTCCTGTGCGTTTCAGAGTAACGTTGAAGAGTTTGATAGTAAACTATGGGTGATGAACCTCCGTGAAGTTCTTGTGCTGAACTGCCGTAGAGACTGGTTTGGTTTGGATTTTTTATTTGTTTATTCCTATATTCATTTGAAAGAAATGTAATAGCTCTAGATCATAATATTCAAACTGGTCATAGAATCATAGAATATCTTGAATTGGAAGGAACCCACAAGGATCATCGAATCTAACTCCCTGCTCCTCGCAGGATAACCTAAAACTAAACCATATGACTAAAAGCATTGTCAAGATGCTCCTTGAACTCTGACAGGCTTGGTGCAGTGACCGCTTCCCTGTGATACTTTTTTGAATTTTACAAAGATTCTGGGCTTCAGGGATTGCACTGTGCTCAGATTCAGCTTATAATTGTGGTTTGAGGAATAAAATAAAAATAAACATTGTTTAATTTCAGGGTTTCAAATCACATGATATGAAAGCTTGGAGACAGCACTGGAATCATCAGCTGTACAAAGCTCTGGAGCACCAGTATCAAATGGGCTTAGAAGCACTCAATGAGAATTTACCAGAAATAAATATTGATCTAACATTCAAGTAAGATATTTTCTTTTTATCTGTAAGTATTCTAGCTCTGATGACATTCAAATATTTGGTTTTGTATGATTTATTTCACTTTTTAGGCAAGGCCGGTTGCAATTCAGACCTCCTTTTGAAGAAGTACGAGCTAGATATTATAGAGAAATGAAGAGATTCATCTCCATTCCAAATCAGTTTAGGGGAGTAAGTGAAGCAGAAGAAGAATCTATATTCACTGTTATGACTGAAAGAAATGCAAATGGATTTCTGACTGCTTTCAGTAAAGCAGAGGATTTGTTCAGAAGGCTGACAGATGTTTCTAATCAATTCAAGGTATTTTCAGTATTTGACCAACTCATGCGGGTTTTTTGTACCATTTTAGGCTTCCAACTTCATTCTAGAAGTAACTGAGCAAATACATTTGTGCATTATTGTCCTTTTCTGCAAGGCATATTAAGCAAAAGCTTAGCAAGTCGATCCATGTTAAGCCAACCACTTAAGCGCATACCTAGCTTGAAGCACATGCAGAGTTTCCATTGAAACTTTGGTATTATAGCTGTCTTTTTTCTCTTGTTCAAAATCTGTTTTGGTTATCCTTAAATATGTGAATATGTCAAACCATTTGGTACCTCCTGATTTTTTTGCACTAAGAGAATTTGTAGGTAATTGAAGGAGCACAAAGGTTGAAGAGAATGTAAATTAAAAGCATTACTAATGTATTTTAATATTATTGAGAAACAGAATTATTTAATCTGATTTAATTTTTTTTTCCATGAAATGAAAAATAATGTTGAAAAGGAATGGATTGTAATTGGCCAAGTAGATATGGAAATGCTGGTGAAAACACATCTTTCTAGCAAACAGGACTGGGAAAAAAACTTCAAAGCATTAAAAGTGAGAGGGAAAGAAGCAGAACGTCTTCCAAGGTATAGTGTAACTCTGTTCTTTTATTTGAGTAATGTATTATATCAAATACTTTAAAGGTAATAGTAAAATAGAAATATTCTTTTTATATGGAGATACAGATAGAATTTCAAGTGTTTTAGAATATTTATGTACTTTTAAAATGTTTAGATTTTTGTTTTTCAGTTTTATCTTTAGACATATTTTCCCTTTTATCTGCACAGACTTCTCTGAAAACTTTTAATGTCTTCCTTTGATAGGATGGGAAAACTCCTCAGAATTCAGGGCGGATTCTGAAATTCTGAATAACACAGTGACATTTTAACGGTTCTTTTAGCTAAATCATGTACATGTGAAATATATATGGCACTTAGGAACAGAGTTAGTAAATGTTTATGCATGAAATAATTCCTGTAGTGAAACACTTGATTACCTCTTATAGTTTAAGATATGCTGCTGTAGGCTCTTATTTTTGCATAGTCACATGAAATTTAGTGTATTGCATGGTTAGAGGTCTCAAATGAAACTTCTGGGTATCATTTTCAGAGCAAGGACAGAAAGGTGACTTTTCATGCAGGAGAATAGACTGGTAGAACTTGTTGGCTAAGTGATATTCTGAGTAGTAAAGATTTTACTGAGTTCAAGGACAGACTGGGGGGAATAGGAGAGAAATTGGCTGATGTGTCTTATAGCCGGAAACCACATGTGGCTATCTAGTGCCATGAGTTGAAAATAATTGCTGTTGAGGGAGGATGTTCAGGAAGGTATCAAATAAGGTAGCCCTTTTTCTTAGTGTTCTTTAGGCATCTACTTATGGTCACTGTGAGATACTAGATAAAGAGCCTTGAAATTACTCACAGTGGCTTTTCTTAGATTCTTAGGACTATTGAAGCCTGGGTTAGTAAATTCTCATGGAAATTAGAGATTTAAACCCATGACTGTACAGATAATGAAAAGATTTTTCTTCTTGAGTATTGACATAGTCCTTTTGAATTTAGTGACACTGGTTATATAAAATCAAGCAATTTTCTAACTCTTTCAAGGCCAGATTGGACGGAGCTTTGGGCAATCTGGTCTAGTGTAGGGTGTCCCTGGCCATGGTAGAGGGATTGGAACTAGATGGTCCTTGTGGTCCCTTCCAACCCAAACCATTCTATGATTCTATGATTGTTTGGAGGAACAGGGCAATAGACCTTAGCTTCCATAAAACTGCATATATATGCATAATGGTTATAAATATTTCAATACTATGAGTAATTTCCCCAATGATCTATGACTTTTATTTGTAGAATTAGGGAATTTTTTTCTTATTAGGCTACAAAATCAGGGTATACTATAGACAAGCATAGTTCTTAGAGATATTGACATGTAAACAAGCTACTGAAAATTTGCTATTTTTTTAATCTTTTGTCTTGAAGCACCATCAGGATCGATTGTTTAACTGTTAATTGCAACCCTGTGAAAACTGTAATTGATGATTTCATCCAGAAGTTGTATGATGTTCTTGTTACTTCTTTGAGAAAATCTATTCAAGGTAAATAACTTCAATGAATACTTTAGCTTTGTTCTGTTTCTGTTGTACTTGTGGATATTTGTGTTAATGTAAATACTCTTTTTAAGAAATATTTTACTCTTGGGCACAGTGAGCTGCAGAAATCACAGTGCAAAGAAAGTAATCTGTTACCAATTTTTCACTACATGCCTAACCTAAGACCTCTTAATGTCCATGTGCATCTTTCCCATTCACTTGTTTTGGCCACATCTGTTTTAGATGTAAAAGAGTATGTATGAACATTATTTTGCTTTTTTCTTTTGTCTCAAGGAAAATTTTTCTGTTGTTTCAGTGAGGAAAATTTATTTGATGTTTGAGGGAGGAAAATTTCTGAGGCATTTGAGGGTAATTGAAGGAGGCATCATGAGATCTTGTAATTAAAAGATGTTATTAGATTTTTTTTTCCCCCAAATCTAAATACTTCATGAAGAGTCTTAAATAATCTAGACATTCCATTATTACTTGTCAGTTAGATTGTCAAAACACAGAGTGTTAAAAATAACCCAATTTTCAGGTGGTCTATCTGTATCTGGAACAGGTAGACAAAATGGAATAAGGTGTAGATGATGAGAAATATCGATGCTTTGTGCTTTAAATGTAACGGTCAGCACAGAAAACACAGAAGAGGCATTGTGCAAAAAGTGAATTATTTCCATAGCCTGAAAGATTAATTGTTTCCTGGAAGATGTATTGTTCCCTAGAATTATACAACTCCTTTCTGAGTACCAAAAAGATCTACGTTTGTAGAAAAATACATTATAGCTTAATCAGGATTTTGTTTGTGAATTTTCTCAGTGTTTAAAGCAAGGTGGCTTTATTTAGTTAATTTCATTAAAAAAACCAAAACACCCCCCACTCCCCAAAAAAAATCCCCAAAGCAGTTTTAACATCTATTTTTCTCCATTCACCCAAAAAAGACCTATACAGAATTTGAAAGTGTATAAACGAATGCCTTATGTATTTATGTTTGATTCTCAGAAGGTACTTTGATACTTAGGATCTAAATCATACACTGAACGCAGTGGATTACATTTAAAAAGCTAACTGTAAACACAAATGTGCAATTTTTGTTGAAGCAGCATGTAAGATTGGGATCTGCAATTTTTAAAGCAAATACTTTGTGTACAGTATCTTATCACAATGTTGTATCACAGTACATTTGTCTGACTTGGACATTTATTACCACAAATATTTCCTCCATGATAACTTTGTTTTCCACCTTTATATAGCTCATCTGTGTGATGTTTCTTCATTTCTCACTGATGCCATGGAAACTTTAGTGATTAGGCCCCAGACTGTAGAGGAAATAGCAGAAGACAATTTAAAATATTTAAACCTACATGAACGAAAAGAAAGGGTAAGATACTATTTTATCATGTCCAGAACAACTGCTATCAAAAATGTAATTGCTTTCTAGTATAGCAGCTAAAATTTAATATAATTAGTTTAGAACGTGCAGTGGCCATATGGGATCAGGGCAGTGGTCCATGTAGCACAGTGGTTTTTCTCCAGCAGGAGAATAAAATGGCTGTCCAGGGGAAAATACAAAATTGGGGTCACACATTTGATGCTTTCCCATCCTTCCAGCCTCCAGCCAGAACCTCTTTGAGTTTTATGAGGTTCCTGAGCATATAGAGTAACACAGTGGATTTCTCTTTCACAATTTACCCTGTTCCCTCTTGAAAGCAAATACACATTTGACATCCAAAATATCCTCTGGTAAAGTGTAGATTCATTACCAATTACATGAAGGACACCTTCTTTTATATTTTTTTGTCAACTGCCATCTGTTAACTTCATACCATTTAAGGATTACATTGGAAGAGAAATGGACTAGTCAGTCCCTATTCCTTTTCATGTCACACAATTGTATTGTTCTTTGTGTCCTGTATTAGCCATCACTTTTCTAGACTGGAGAATCTTGTTTTACTTAATCTTTTCTTACACATAAGCCCACTCATAACTTTGATCATCTTTGTTGCCCTTTGGTAAGTCTTTTCTAGTTTTGCAATTATCTTTTTCTGTGGGACCAACAGAAATTTGCACAACTTTTAAGATATGAGCAAACCATGGATTTATATGATAAAATAGCAATAGTCTCTTTTATTCTCTTTTTGATCCTTGTGACTCATAACATTTGATTTACTTTCTACTGCTCAGATTAAGCTGATGTTTTTGTGAAACTGGCTGTCATAACCCCAAGATATCAATCCTGAACTGTGGTCATTACCTCAGAACTCATACATGTGAAATTTATTTTTTCACATGTATTTCACTTCATTATTATCTACTTGAATTTTGTTTGTCAGTGTTTATTGTCAGTCACTCTTCTAAGTTCATTCTGCAGTTCTTCACAGATTAATTATTTTAAGGCCTGGAATAACATAGTATCATCAGTAAAATTTATCATCTCATAGGTTAGTCTCCTTTTCCAATTCCTTTATAAACACCTTGAACAGTCCAGCACAGGTACCTACGGAACTCCATGGGTTATCTTCGTCTATTGCAGGAACTAGCCATTTCCTCCTGTCTCTGTTTTCTGTCTTTTACCCAATTAATTATCTCTGCAACGACTTTTTTCTTATGTTGAGGTTACAGATTTCCTTTGCCTCTGGTGAGGGTTTGTGTTAAAAGCTCTTTTGGAAACCCAAGTGGAATATATAATTTAATTTCCTTCATCCATACCCTTACTGATGCCTTTAAAGAACTCTAGTTCTACAAAATTGTGGAATTCTACAAACGCCATATTAACTTTTCCCATCTGGACAATATTTATCCAGAAAACTTCTAAATGAATGCATCTGAGTTTGGGTGTGTATGTGCAAGTGTCTGCAGTGTGTGTGCTGTTAATATACTCAGCAGAAGTCTGGTTCGGTTGCCCACAAGTGCAGTTCTAGAATTACTGAGATGCATATCCAACATCCACACAAGACTAGCAGACATAACGGAGGAGTTCTGGGAGGCCTCTGCCTTTCTGTAGTTGCAGCTGGAGGCCAGGCAAGTGTCCTAGCGCATCTCAGATGACCCCAGACATGTATGTGTGACAAACTGAATCAAGTCCCTAGTGAATGTAATCAGTTGTAGAGCAATCCACCCTCAAGTGGGGACCTTGTGACTGATCCTCCTGAACTGATTTCTTAGCTCCATTAAGAGCTTAATGCACTTGTTCATACGTAGGTATCTAGTGTTTTGAAGATGTCCTGGCACCTCTGAGAGCTCCGTACAAGGCTGGAAGATATGACACAGGATGTATGGAAGACCCATAACTTTTGGGGCAGTGGATTTAAGGCAGATAGGATAGAGTAGGGGATCTCAAGTAATGCTGGAAACCTCTGTCATTAAATGATCAAGACCTGGGAGTCAACAATCTTCTTTGGTGATAATGGAGTCTGAGATGCTACTCAGCAAGCCCATGTACAGACATCTAATTTTAGTTTAATCTTCATCGTGGATACAGTTTGACTGTTTGGCTGTTAACTCAGTAAGGACTGTGTTAGGGTGGATATAAGTATTTACATTTTGTAGCAACTGGGAGAATTGCTGGACGCTGAAGAGAATTAATTCTCTATTATTTACAAAACAGTATTGCTCCTTAGCGTTAGGGTCTGTTGTCACCTCTTATTTTTTAAAGGAAAACATACATAACAGGACATTTTGGTAAATGTGCAAAACTGTTTATTTCAGTTTCTTCTGACTTATATAGTTTAAGAGAGTTGGGGCTTTTTAAAATTTGGTTTGCTCTTAATATGTGGGAAAAAAATGGATTTCCCCTCCCCATTATCAGGTGAAAAAAATTGTGCTCTTTTATATGAATATTATTTCTGTTCATTTACAGTGTCTCTATTCCTGCTTTTTGTTATTCCATATTATTGTGGGTTAACCCTGGTAGTAGCTAAGCACCACACAGCTGCTTACGCACTTCCTCATTCACTTGGACAGCCTTCCCCAGCCCTGATGGGACAGGAGAAAAGGAAGGGAAGATTAAAAGTGTGAAACCTTATGGATTGAAATCGAAATAGTTCAGTAGGTGAAGGAAAAATGAAAGAAAGGAAAGAAAGAAAGTGCAAACACTGTTCAGTATTAGGTAAAACATCAGCATGTTGTCATTATTACTGTCATCACAGATCTACGACAGAGCAACATATGAGCTGCCAGTAAGGAAATGAGCTCCATCTCAGCCTGACCCAGCACACATACATGTATTTACTGAATTGTGTTGCTGTGCTGGATCTCTGCAATATATAAAGAGGCGCTTACCTGTTTCATAGTAAACATTCACTTCTGTCTTGTATCAGGATCAAGATTTAGAAATTCTCTAAATACTCCAGATACTATTTTTTCCAGTGTTTTAATGTTATTCCGTAAACAGTATTAAACCAGCAACTGTGTATAAGCATATAATCTGTGCATACACAGTTCATGATTTTCACGTATTTGCTTATAGTTTGGATAAACTGGATTTTCTGAGGTTTTATATACACATATATTTTTAATCTGTTTGAATTCAGATTTTCCTCCTCTTTCAAGAGGCTGAAGATAAAAACAAACTTCTGCGAACTGTCGCTGGTGCAGGTTTGGACACTATCAGTAATCTAAGAGCTACGTGGGATAAATTTGAGTTAATGATGGAGAGCCACCAGCTTATGATTACAGAGCAGGTATGAATAATGAATAATTAATATTTTACCTAAAAATGTTGAAATTATTTTGAATAAGCCTGGAGGTTGGTTTTTTTTTGCAAATTTAATCCATAAATATTCTCAGTTCAGTGTTAACACCAACATTACTGAGTTGAAGGAGAGCCTTTAAAGGAAGAATACTTAAACTGTTTAAACAGTAACTAGGTGACACTTCTGTAGAACTCGTTCTGAAATAAACATTACATCATTGTACTTCTGTCTTAAACAGAGGTGGTGACAGAGATACCTGAATGAATGCAATGGGTAACTGAAGAAAACAGGATAACAGTTAAAAGATAGCAGTTTTATTACATTATCATGTTTTTCGTACTGATGGTTGTTATTTTTTTTTCACACAACTTTGCTAAGCTAGGCACAGTACTGTAATTCCAGTCCACAGGCAAACTGCTGAACTCACTTGAAGTTCTACTGAAGATATCAACATGCCATACAAATACAGCAATTTTTTCGATGTGCTATAAGATGCAGGCTAAATAGGTAGCATAGGCTGAGTAAATAGGTGTCAAATGCCAGAAAAAAAAAGCGCTCCCTTTTAAAACAAACAAACAAACAAAAAAAACAACAAAAAGAAAAAACAAACAGAAGAATAAAGCTAGGTATTATACAGGAAGTTTTTGAGTTTGATTTTGATCAAGCTGTAGTTACTATGTTTTGATCAAGTTTTGAAGTTGATGCTTTGATTTTCATCATAGTTGTACTTACAAACCAGTGGAGAAATTTCATTTTAACTCTTGCTTTACAGATTGAAATGATGAAAGGAAATGTGATTTCACGTATTAATATATATCATCAAGACCTGGAAAAGTTTAAAGCTCGTTGGGATCAGTTAAAACCAAGTGATGATGTCATTGAAACAGGTGGTCAGGATGTGCTTGAGAAAAGTGCTCAGATCATAAAGGAAAAAAAAAAAGAATTTGATGAACTCGAAACCATGAAAGAAAAGCTCATGTATGTATGTCTATTTTCCTGTATACTTTATTCATGGATGTATGAATCTTTTGCTGCAATAGTATCTCAGAAAACATTAACTAATTTTTATTACAGCAGATAATATAAGGAATTTGATTTTATTTCTATTAGAATCATAGAATCATTAAGGTTGGAAGAGACCTCAAGGATCATCCAGTCCAACTGTCCCCCCACCACCTATTAACCATTAAACCATGTCCTTCAGTACCGCATTTCACCTTTCCTTAAACACTCACAGGGACGGTGACTCTGGGCAATCTGTTCCAATGCCTGACCACCCTTTCAGAGAAGAAATTTCTCCTCATCTCCAACCTGAACCTTCCCTGGCGCAACTTGCAGCCGTTCCCCCTAGTCCTGTCACTAGTTATCTGTGAGAAGAGGCTGACGCCCAGCTCACCACAACTCCCTTTCAGGTAGTTGTAGAGGGCAATGAGGTCTCCCCTGAGCCTCCTCCAGACTAAACAACCCCAGTTCCTTCAGTCGCTCCTAATAAGGCCTGTGCTCCAGCCCCTTCACCAGTTTCGTTGCCCTTCTCTGGACGCGCTCCAGGGCCTCGATGTCTTTCTTGTGGTGAGGGGCCCAAAACTGGACACAGTACTCGAGGTGTGGCCTCACCAGGGCTGAGTACAGGGGGACAATCACATCCCTGCTCCTGCTGGCTACACTGTTCCTGATACAGGCCAGGATGCCGTTGGCCTTCTTGGCCACCTGGGCACACTGCCGGCTCATGTCCAGGCGAGCATCAATCAGCACCCCCAGGTCCTTTTCCTCTACACAGCTTTCCAGCCACCCCGCCCCCAGCCTGTAGTGCTGCCTGGGGTTGTTGTGGTCAAAGTGCAGGACCCGGCACTTTGCCACATTAAACCTCATCCCATTGGCCTCTGCCCAGTGATCCAACCTGTCCAGGTCCCTCTGCAGAGCCATCCTACCCTCTGGCAGATCGACACTTCCCCCCAGCTTGGTGTCGTCTGCAAACTTACTGAGGGTGCACTCAATTCCCTCATCCAAATCATCAACAAAGAGGTTGAAGAGGATGGGCCCCAACACCGACTCCTGGGGAACGCCACTCACAACCGGTCGCCAGTTGGATTTCACTCCATTCACCACCACTCTCTGGGCCCAGCCATCCAGCCAGTTATGAACTCAGCGAAGAGTGTACCAGTCCAGGCCATGGGCCTTCAGCTTCTCCAGGAGAATGCTGTGGGAGACTGTGTCTTACATCTTTTGCATAGTTTTTCAGGGTCCTTTTTGTTGATTTTACATAAATTTCTCAAGCTAAGTTTTTCTAGAGGTTTTTGGATGAAAAGTTCAAGAAGTCTCTTAGACTTTCACGTAAGGGAGTCTGTACGCTAAAGGCTTGATTCTGACTTCTGAAAGCCTCAGTAAGAGAAGGTTTGGGATATTGGTCCAAGAAGGGGGAGTTATTACTTCAGTCCTCTTGTAACTTCAGTGTGCAAGAGCTCACGTCTCCCATTTCTTTAGTAAATGTCCTATCTGTTAGACTGGTGTGCAAACAGAAAGGATTTTTGCTCCAGGTGCCTGCTTTCAGTAAGCTCATTATTACGGATCTTGAGTGGACAAAATTTCTATTTAAATTCTTAGCTTGGAACTTTAATATGATAGTAAATAAAATTAGCATATTCTTTCTACCTAACAGGAAGAAACAATTAAAAATTCTTTTCTTTCAAGCTTTATTTTTGTGAGCACAAATTCATTCACTTTTTTCATAAATGAGAAAGAAATGAATGTTTGTGGAAAATAATTGTGAATACTGGAGAATATCGCCATTTAGGAGAGTTATCCCTCATAGCCCTTTATTATTTCTTTTCAAGAGGGAGACTATAAGGAAACTGCAGTTGGCAGGAATGTTTTCCAATGAAGCCAGTGGCTTTTCTTAAAAAAATGCGATTATTTTCATATGATACCATCTCTTAAACCATAAATGTATAATAGAATAATGTAACGTACAATATAACGATCTTTTTATTCAGTGAGGAATGCCATCATTTTAAATTGGAAGAGCCTGACTTTTCATTGTCAAAAGCTGTATGTCAAGATATTGAGAGCTGTGCAGAAGTCTGGGCATTGTATGAAGAGTTTTATCAAGGTTTTCAGGAAAAAGCCAAAGAAGACTGGATTACTTTTAGGTATGATTTTGTTACTTTATTTTTCATGGACATATATGTGTGGTTGTAGTACTGTGTTGTTATGGCCTTTTTATATTTGATTATCACACAGGAGTAAAACATACCTATTTGAAGAATTTCTGTTTAACTGGCATGACAAAATAAGGAAGATGGAAGAACATACTGTAATGACAGTAAAGTTGCAAAAAGAAGTGGACAAATATAAAGTAAGTTGCTAATCAGAAAAAGGGGTATGAAACAAGAAATGTTTTGGTATTACTGGGTAATACACTTCATTCCGTAGCTTGTTGTTCAGTTCTTATAATAACATCAGTTACAATTTAACAAAATATCTTCTGATACTGCTTTGAACATTTCACTTACTTTTGAGAAGCTTTTAGTTCCTTACAGTGAACAGAATGGTCATTACACTTTACACAGACAAATGTTTAGCAATGAATTTTCCTGAGAGTTATACCCCTAGGCATTAAATCCAGGAACTGAAAAAAAAAGCAGTTCATTTTAAGAATGTAAATTTTTGTTTTGTTTGAATAGCATGTCACTCTGTAATCAAAAAGATAACAGTTTTCATAAAGACTAGATGGATTCACATATGCATTTTTCCTATAGGTGATAATTCCACTCCTAAAATATGTAAGAGGAGAACATCTTTCTCCAGACCATTGGCTGGATCTCTTTCGTCTTCTGGGTCTTCCCCGAGGTACTACACTTGAGTGTTTGTTGTTTGGAGATCTGCTAAAAGTGACAGATACCATTATAGAAAAAGCAACGGAACTTAAGGTATGAATAATTTCAAGAAAGGTACTGTATTTTATTTTATTCACAGATTTGCAGGGGTTGGAAGGGACCTCTAGAGATCATCTAGTCCAACCCTCCTGCTAGAGCAGTATTACCTAGAACATGTAGCACAGAACTGTGTCCAGGCAGGTTTTGAATATCTGCCAAGCAGGAGACTCCACAGCCTCTCTGGGCAGCCTGTCCCAGTGTTCCATCACCCTCACCGTGAAGTTTTTCCTCATATTGAGATGGAACTTCCTGTGTTCCAGTTTATGCCCACTGCCCCTTGTCCTGTCCCTGGGCACCACTGAAAAGAGTCTGACCCCTTCCTTTGGACATTCATCCTTTAGATATTTGTAAGTGTTGATGAGATCCCCTCTCAGACTTCTCTCCTCCAGACTAAGCAGACCCAGCTTTCTCAGCCTTTCCTCATACAAGAGGTGCTCCAGACACCTAATCACCTTTGTAGCTCTCTGCTGGACTCTCCTCAGTATTTTTCTGTCTTTCTTGAACTGGGGAGCTCAGAACTGGACACAATATTCCAGCTGTGGCCTCACCAGGGCGGAGTAGAGGGGCAGGATAACCTCCCTCAGCCTGCTGGCCACGCTGTTCTTGATGCACCCCAGGATACCATTGGCCTTCTTGGCCACA
>VWZZ01007710.1:553-31187 GCA_013399095.1 Psophia crepitans | reverse complement strand
GAGCAGAGGAGAGCTCAATTTAGAGATGAAGAGGCAGGAGACAAAATATAAAAGTCTCTAAATATAGAAAAGAAAAATGATATAGCATCTTATATACATTTCTTCTATGTAAAAACAACAAACTTGCAGAAACGGAAGCGTAAGTTAGACACATGGAAAATTTTCTAATAGTAAGAATACTGAAGAACTGGAATATTTTGTTTAGATAGTATGAAATACTTCAGACAAATATCCATTTAGAATTATTTATGTGCATTTGATATTACTTCAGGCCAAAGTACATCAGATGATTTATGTTCCCTTCAGCCCTGCTGCTTATGAATTTGTGAATCAATGGAGAAGGCATGTGTGGAGAGAAAAATCCTGAGACAATACTGACAAAAGGACTTACGAGACTGGTGTGGAAAAGACATGCATGCAATTATTTATAATATTGTCTAATCTGTACATTTGCCATGCTACTTAAAAAAAGAGAGAGATTGGCATTTTGGAACCATTACAAAATTTTTCAGTTGTCATGTTGACATTGTAACCCAGAGCACCTACAAGGTGGGAGTGCCAGAAAGGTGCGTTTACAGAGATACTGAGGAGTCTGTGGCAGTCGTAACGTCAGGATCCAAATGCTCCTGGAGTGTGCAATTTAATTTCCATGAATGGGTAAAAGACAGGGCTGTGCTTAGCAAAGGAATGAAGATGCCAGCAAAGAGGTGTTGTGACCTCCTTAGTTTTTGCCTGTTGAAAAGAATACTACCCCAATATTTCCCAAGCCGTCTTTGCAACACCAGGAAAAGTTTTTGTCAGTGGTTTTTGATCATGTAAATGTACATTGGCCTGTGGCAGTGGGCACATTCCACATACAAATGGTCTAAACCATTCCATTTTAATATCTAGGTTACAACGCAGAAAAGTCCTCTTAACCTCTCAGTTATTTCTGCTCCATAAAGCTTGAATACAGCCTCAGGCTATCTGAGTTTCACATCAACAAATGCCTGAAATAGGCTGAAAACAATCAGTACCAGATATGGCATGGATCTCTATCTCAGTCATTCATATTTTCAGAAGATCCAAAAGGAAATGCAATATCACCTATGATGGAGGAGCAAAATACTAGCTGTATCGACAGATGATAAATCTGGTTTTGCCATTACTAAAAGCGGTTTGTAGTTTCTTTTTAAAGTTTATATCCCGTTTTGATAATAATAAATATAAAGTGCTATCTGTCGCAGTGAGAACATGTGCTTTTGGAGTTTGTTTTTTACTCTTTCCTTATGTATTGAAAAAATTGCTCCTTTTCTTTTTTCCTTAAATGGAATTTATGGCTTCTGTTGTTTTATTGCTCTACTTTTAGTTCCCTGTGCTCTCTCACTGGAAAGCGTACCATAAATAAATGAATACAAACTATTCTCTTGTCAGAGCTGTAACCCCTTACCAATACCAGCAAGCATAATTTCCACAGTGATGAACCACCCCCCAGTCCATTTGTCACTGTGCCACAAGTCTCTAGGTCATTGCTCCCTGCAGCTCTGCTGGTATTTTTTCAGCCACCGCTTTTACTAGCCAAGGGTGAGATATTTGGAGAGTTCCCTGGGTAAAATAAAACAGTTGGTGGCACAAACAACTTGGAACCATGTCACTCTTATTTTCCAGATCTCTTATTTTTCCCCTACACCCACAGAAGCCACTGCAGTGCTAACCTCTCCTCAAAGCTGTGCTCCACAAAATAATTTGGCTGTTCATGTTCCAGTCCCAGTTGAAAGCCTATTTATAGCAGCAAATTTAACTGGGATTTTCTGGAGGTACACGTTCACACCCACCCTTCTGTTTTAAACTGTACTAAAGTCATCAAGATGTGCAAAGTACACTTCCAAAGATTATCTGAGTGCTCCTCTGATATTGCAGAGGACAGTAGGTGATGGAAGCAATGAAACTGATCAGAAGCAGCTGACTGCTCTTAGCTGTACATCAGAAAGCCTCACATGGCCAAGAACCACACACCCCACAGAAACTCGAGGGGGAAGGAGGCTTTGAGCGTGAGTCACAAGCAGAAGTTGCCCGTGTCTCCTGGGAATGGCAGTGACCCAGCGTGGGTGGGTGCTGGGGGCAGTGTGCCTCCGGGGTGTGAATGGGAGACCCGGGGTACCGTCCCACCGCCTCCGATGGTTTTGTCCTGGAGGTGGGGATTTGGATAACTTAGTGCTAACACAGTAAGATGATGTAGACTTAACCTGCGGTCTGCATTTTTGGTGCCTGCAGCAGGTGGATGACATCTGATTTACACTGTAACGAGCCTCCAATCTCCTCTTTTAGACCTAAAGTAACAGGAGGGGCTTAACACCAAAAATCATCTGCACTGTACTTTTTCATGTACAAGTTTGAAGGAGTTACTTCAGGTGCTTTGGTTTTGGTGAAAGTAAGAAACACCCAAACACAACCCCTTTAAAAAAATAACAAACTGATTCATGCTTCAAAACAAAATAAATCAAGTCAAATCAGAGCAGGGCTAAGGAAGAAGTTGTATAATTCCTAGAGCTGGCAGGCACATGCTACTGACTGAAAAGGGTGTGCATCACTTGGCTTCAGGGTGAAAAGAAAACAACCCCTAAACAACATTTAAATAACATTAAAAGTACAAATTATGAGAGACTGAAAAATCATTTCCAGGCTTGCTGCAGGGCATGTGCTAAAATTTCTAGCAGAGGCTAATGGAACCACACCCCTTGTTATCACACATGGTGTGGTCTGGAAGAGACTTGGAAAGATGCTTTGCCTTTTGCCGAGTAGGAGTGAGACAGTAATTGCCTGATCGGTAAGCAACAGCCAAATTCTTAACCACACAAACAGAACTCCAGAAGCAGAAGAGTCCACAGTCCTCTCTGTAATTTGCAAAGAGATGAGGTGAAAGCTGGAGAGATGAAATAAGAACAGAGGATTGACTCAGAAAGGGAGACTTAACAAATACCGTAAGATTGCAGGCCTGGGAATTTAAACTCAAAACTCTGCCTGATGATACAAGCTTTGAACTCAAGACACATGCTTATTTTATAATTGTAATTCTGCTCAGTTCTACTGTAGTTAACCCTCCCATATTTGAGAGACAAGAAGTGTCTCCAGCTGTGTCAGTGACCACCTCTGTATGCCTGACCAGGATGACTTCCCAGCGGGTGTTTCTGAAGGTGTGCCAGATCTACATTAAAACTCCGTTTTGGTGTGAGCTGTGGGACTACACCCGGCCTTTTCTCCCGAGGCAGTTCGATGTCCACACAAAGAAACTCCAGTATGAGTATCAGAGGAGAACAATTGCGCTGTGTATTCCCCAGTATGGGTCATTTGAGTGATTCAGGTGTATTGCTGTGGCTGAGGACCTCATGGTCCTCTTTTTTTGCTAACAGTCCTCTCCAGCTCCACAGCTACCAGCCACCACCTTAAACAAGTTAAACTTGTGCCAAACCTTGAAGATTCTTGCTTTTTCAGGGTGGAAGAAAGGCTGGTGTGGCCAAAAGCATGCATCTTTTCCCTAAGTATCTCTACTGGTCTCATGAAAAACATGACTTCTCCCTCCAGGACTTCCCTCCAAACATTTCTGTTTTCATCAGCAAGTCAAGGGTACATTTTTGTTGAAGTTTCAGCTGTCCCAATACAAAGTGTTGCCACATACCTGACACAGAAATGCAATAAGACAATGAGAGGAAATGCAAAAAAGATTTTTTTTTTAAAGATGGGACCAAACCTTTGAAATATTGTACTTCCAGTATTGTATTCACTCTCTTAACCCTGTCATCCCTTCCAGTTAAGCTAAGATTTTAATTTTGGCTAGACTGTGCTTTCTTTAATATGGATGGATACAAGGTACCTACTTCCCATGCCTTCTGCTTTGCACAAAGACTGGGCACAATCTTGGACTTCTGTGCAGTAAGCATTTATGCAGGAGTTTAACTTCATGCTCTTCAGTTACATTTCACTCCTAGTCTTTTTGCAGTGTAAGAAACACTGTGTAATACCATCTCCTGGAAGGTATGCCATAGACAGCTAATATCCCTGTGGAAAGTCTTAAAATACTCTCTTTAGACGTAAATTTATACATCTCTCTTGTATTTAGAAGTGTGTGTGAAAAAGAGGCACCAGGGAAAAAATATTCTTAATATAATAAAGTATTTCTCCAAGTGTTATATAGTGATCAAGCTTTCCAGGAATATAGGATGGATCTGCCTTTACTTTACACCATTACCACATACCTGCAGCTTCCAAAGGATGATAAATGAATGTTGGAAATAGGAATTATTTTCCAACTATTTATTTCTTAGTTTCTTTCATCACAATTAATTTTGGAATAAAAGTCCATGTATTTCTTACTAAATAGAAGGCACCAACTCTGACATTTGATCAGATACAGGAAAATAATTTAGATAAACCACTTTACTTGAGGTTTAATTAATCAATCAATTAATTAATTAAAAGACATAGTTTGTTCCAGATAAACTAATACTTCTAGGTCCAACACTGTTGTGAGTGGTATAGCACCAAATGCCTTGGTAGCTTGCACTGACATCTGTGGGGTCATTTTACTCAGTTTTGTGGATGGTGCTATGTTCATCCACAAGCAACAAAACCAATTGCCTACTCTATAGGAGGAACCTATGATTTTTCTCAATTGTAGAGCACGAATTTTTAAGCTGTGGAAAGAACCTGTCCCAGGCATGGTACATAGTTTGACTAAAAAGACACAATTTAGGCATAATAGGCAGTCAGCATATTTTGAGTAAGGAAAGAGAAGACATGAGGAAAAGCAAGCTTCTGGTTACATAGTTTAGGAGAAAACATACGTGGAATTGTAGCTAAAGTGACTCAGTATTTCCCACTGTTTTAATATTTACCTTTCTATTCTCAGTTTCTTACACAGCCTCTGTCTTTAAGAGACTGAAATGAAATTTTTCATCGTAGGTCTTTTCCTCAAGTTGAACTTTGTGGAGAAATTTTCAGGTGAAATGACTGAATTTTCAGGTGCCATGTGAGAATTGATGTTTAAGGAGTACGTTCTTTTGTTAACACTGAGCTTCCCAACAAACAGAGGAGTTTAAATATTCTCGTGCTTTGTTTCAAGGATTTGAGACCAGTAAAAGCAAAGTTATTGTTTCAAGAATATCTTCTTTATTTCCTCCAGGGCAATCCACCTAACTCTGACACGGTGGCAAAAGTTCATGGATCCTCAATGGAAACATAGGCATTTGGTAGGCATATTCTTCAAGAATATCATCTTCACAGAACACATGCTATCCACACACTACATATTTGTGTAGTGAAGCTTCAAATGTGCCATCACAGGATGATGAAGCAGATCTTAGGGCTGAAGAGTCCTTCTGTATCAGCAAGGGCTCCTATGGCACCATATTTGCAGATTAAAAGGAGGAAAATTGTCTCAGTGATCTCTTGGCTGGAGAACTGATAGTATGGAAGTAAAAACAATGAGATGATTGCTCAGGGGCAAGTGGAATAAACAGGGTGGGGCCAAAGACATGAGTCAAGCCTAACTCTCTACAATCCTCTGCTGTGCAACTTACTGGCAGCATATACTGGTCTCTCATCTTTTTCCAGTGATTACCCCGTGGGGAGGATAATAGCATTTTATTGTTGCCTACTATTTTGTTTGTTCTGGAAATAAAAGTCTCTGCTGTAGATCAGAAGGTATGAACCTTATCAGTAATGCAGTTTGGTGGCCTGCACGGCTCGATCTGGTGATAAAACTTCCAGCTCTCAATGGTTCTTTTCCCCCACATTTATATCACCACATTTAAAACATCGCATTAAGTGAACTTTTAAATTTTAGCCAGGCGTTCCAGATACTACCATACTTCACCTTTCCCAGCAGAATAATTGCTTATTGGGAGACCTCTCTCTAGTTGCCGTGGTAAGGATTTCACATAAAACCTAAAATGAGCTCTGTGTCATCTGTGCTAAATCAATCACTGGTGCTGCTCGGAGGCAGACAATCACATTTCACAGTGGTGTTTCAAAATGTGGGTTGCTTTTGTGTGCATCTGTGTTCATTGAAAAAAAACCAATACCTTTCAAAAATTTTGAGAAAATACAACAGCATCAGAATACCTGTTTCGAAATGAAGAGCAGAGAGATTTCTGCAGAGGTGGCTGATGGGATACTACTTGAAAAGCACTGTTCTGCTTCCTTTGGAGTAGTCTTCCTATCATGACTCTGAGGATTCTGTCAAAACCAGGTATGTCTTTCTGAAACATTTAATTTTTAGCAAAACAACATGTTAAAACAAAACTTTATAAAAAATATTCTGGCCAGGCCTATTTTCCATATGCTGCAACCCTTGGAAGAAACTGGTAGCTGCCTGAACCATTATATTCGGTCTATATGATGGACAATCAACAAAAAAGAACTCAAAGATTTGAGTCTGTGGAAGTGCACAATTATAGCCTCAAAGCAGTTCAACTTCAGTAAGCAAAGTAAGGGCTGAGTTGTACGGACCTTCCCTTCGAGGTCCTCCAGATTTTGGAGCTGACTTGCAGTCATTCTGGTTTCTAATACAAGCCAGGACAATTCAAGCTAGACGGTGATGCTCACCGTATTTCAGCTGTGATAGAGATGTTACTCAACTTTCTAAAATTCTAAAAAAACATCTTTGAACACTTTGATTTCTTTCTCTATCTGGAATATGCAGACCTGTTCCAGGAAACACCCTTGGATAGCAGATTTGACATTCAAATCTTTCATAGGTTGTTAGCTACATAATTAGGTAGCCTATAAAAGCGTTCCATAATTCAGTTTTGCTGTTTTTATCAAGTATTTCAGGTATGACATATCTATTTTGAAATCATGGTCCAGAAATTTGCAGTGAATACACAATAAAAAACTTTAACGAGATTCTCTCTCTTTAGCAAACATTTGCTAATGGATTTCACAATAACAAATCACGTTTGCTGGATAAAAACACATGCAAACTAAACATGCTACATTGTGCATGGGAACATCAGTAGTTTTCCATCTTCGTTAAGGATGGGTTAGACCCAGATTTTTTTTGGCTATGGTTATTGAATCATATTACATGTTCCGGTGTTGACAGGTCTGGACTTCTTCCAGAATGCTATTGATACAGAAGGCTGCATAATTTCTGACACTTGCTAATTTTTTGAACAATGTTATTTATCTGGTTTTTAGACACAACTGTGTGACTGGTGACTTTATTTTATGAACAGGATGTATTCATTTTACTGGCTTGCATGTGTAATGTGGCAGAATATCAAAATTACTATCTGGATAACCAAGACAAATGGGAAAACTGAGTTGTTTGACTATTCTAAGCTCTGGGAATGGTGTAAAAAATTTTTCTCTTGCCTTGTCCCTCCCTGATTCCATTCACTGCCTTCTTTCCTTTTGTCCAGGCAGCAGTGGTTTTCCAGGAAGGAATCTTTTTAGCCAATTAACCTCTCTCCGTAGCTTACATGCAGCCAGATGAGGTCTCAGGAGTAAATGAGGAGTTGTTTCCTTCTGGTTCTTTGAATATACCCTCATTTTGAAATAATAATAATTTCACACCACCTCTATTTGCACTTCTCTTGTGCAAAAAAAATTTTCCAGCTAAGCCCATACCTTAAAACTTCATTTTAGGAGAAAGTTCTGGTGAATCCCACGCTAGAAGCAAGACTCATCACAATGTTGCTCATTGTTAAGTTTTGATTAATGTTCCCAGTCAATTGCTGACTCACTTTCTTTCCAGCATGTGCAAATATTTAGTTTCTTCCTTTTTCTAGAGCATGTTCTGTAGAGCCCATTGCTATAGTATCCAAGCAAATGTTCAACATCAACAATAATATTACCAATACAGTAGAGGTTTTGTGACATCCTTCTTTTAAGGGTCTCAGACTGCTCAACTTAACCATTTCAGCATTCACACCAAGCAACTAAGTTTTATTCTGTTGTTTTTCACAGACTGAGAGCAGCGGGATACAGTGCTGTGAAATCTCTTTCTGCAGGTCTGCAGCTGCCGGGTCCATCAGAAGTGGTGTAAAACATCCAAGCATATTGAAGGCATAGCTGAGGTCTGCAATCCTTATGAAAACAGCTTCACAACACCTATTTACAGTCACATATTTGATGTTACCAGAAGTGAACCCGTTGGGGCAAAATTTGTTAAGTCTGTGGTTAATCTAATGCAGGTTTTCCAGCAGTTCAACCACATCCATGAATAAATCAGTCTTCCTTTCCTTGAAAGTCCAGGTTGAAAACTTTTAAAATAAAGCTGATGTAGGCTGGCTCTAATCTGAAGATCATTCTTGATGAAGCTGCTGAAAACAGAACGTCCCTCTCCAGCTTGATTAATGAAGCAGATATCTAGTGGTCTTTTCCTACTTCATGCTCTTCAATAACTTTCAAGGTCTGCAAGATATGCCTTAACACAAACCTTCCTTATAGAAGCCTAGAGGCAGAGTCTTTCAAAGTGAAATGACCCCCTGGGTCTCTGGGTCACCAAACTCTCATATCATGGCCATGAAGTCCCCGTTCCTTCAGTTCTCTGCAGCCTTTCATACTGCTTTTTCCTTCCTTCTAGCTCCCTTCTTCTTCAACATCTTTCCCAGTTGTCTCAGCAAAGGGTAGTTGTGCTTAAGCTTCAAAAGTACCCCTGATTTTCCCAGAACAAGGCTGTTCTTCAGGGAATAAGCTTGCTCTACCTGTCTGATCCTAAGTGCTGAATTAACATAGCTTTGCATTTCTCGAAGCTCTTCTTGGAAGATCTAAACACCCATGTGTACACTGAATTTCAAATGCAAATAGAAATAGGTCAAAAGACCCTCACCCAAGAAAGGCTTTTTCCCCATCTCCCCTACCATCAGTGGCTTGCACGTTGATTTTTTCCCAGTCAGTATGAAATTGCAGCCCGGCCTTCAAAAACACTCATGCTTGAAATGTCCTGTCCCTCCTTCCCTGATTTGTCATATCCAAATTAAAACAAACAAGCAAGCAAACCCCACCCCTCACCCCCTGCCCTCCACGAAGCAAGGTGTCTTTATAACACTGTGACTTTTATTGCTAACGCCTCCGTTAGTAAGAAACAGGCAGGAATCTTGTCTCAGCAGTGCCACGGGAAGGGATTGCTCGATTGCTCTCTGGCATCAGCCGTGGCTCAGTGTCGTCCTGCCTGGCAGAGAGCCTTCCCCATCACCTAATGATCACTAGGCGTTTCTTCCTGTCCTGGCCCCTGTGAAGAACACCCTGTTATTCTTTGATACACAGTAGGTGCATATCACAGCGCTGTTAAGGTGCTGCGGTTCATATTTTCACTGTGTGTTTGGGTGGGGAATGCTTTGTTGTTACTCAGTCATCTTGAAATCACTTTTAATGCATGCCAGGTTAACGAAAGATGCAAATTAAAGCATTCATTCACTGTAACCAAGCAGACCACGCAGCTTAAAACACTTACAAAAAACAAAGGTGAAGAAAGAGAGAAAGAGTGCGCTTCATCTGTTTGAAGTACGGGAGGCTGAGGGAGAGCATCGGGTAGGCAGTCCGACCACACTCAGCGGGAACATTTCTGGGTTGCCACCACGCTGATTACTAAAGTACAGACCGGTACACATGCCTGTACGTCTATATTCTAGCTGCCAAAGATGCAGAAGGCTTCTCCATCGTCTTTTTCTTCAGGATCTCCTCAGTCTGACATGCAGAAGACCACAGGCAGGCAAACAACTGCTTCCTCATGATGCTACTGCCCTTGGAGGCAAATGGGCGTCCCCATTAGCGCCCAGGCACTTCTCTTGCTCTTGTAACCCTTGTAACGCTTGTGTCTCTTAGGTTACCATAGCTGAGCCTGGTCAGGCGCTGCCCATTTCCCAGTGGAAGCAAAACTGATGAGCTTTGACATGAAGTGGACTATGCTTTGAGTCAGGGAATTGCAGAGGAGAAAATATGTTTCATGAGAAGGTAGCTGCTGTATGGCAGCTTCCAAAAGAGTGTAAATTCTAGTTCAGTCCATGGGCCATATGGCTCAGTTTTCTGTCTCACTCAAGAGGCAGAAGTAGACTCTTTTGAAGAATAGCTCAAAGCAAACTCCCTTTTCTCTCCTGCTCCAGTACTCTCTTAGCCTTCGTTTGCATCCCATGTGATTTCCTGAGCCTTGAAATCTCCTGAAATCAACTGATTTCTTTTGTGGCTTATTTAGTAACTCCCAGGGTGGATTTCTCTTCCAGGTACTTGCTCTGTCCTTCCTGAATCCTCATTACAGAGTCACAGAATCACAGAATCACAGAGGTTGGAAGGGACCTCGAAAGATCATCTAGTCCAACCCCTCTGCCAGGGCAGGACCACCTAGAGCACATCACACTGTTTCAGTGANGAGACTCCACAACCTCTCTGGGGCTGGACAGAGCCTGTTTCAGTGCTCTGTCACTCTCACAGTAAAAAAGTGTTTCCTTATATTAACATGGAACCTCCTATGCTCCAGTTTGCACCCGTTGCCCCTTGTCCTATCACTTAATTATATTCATGCACCTACATGGAGTTTTGGTGTGGTGCTGAAAAAGCCAGTGACTCGAGCCCTTTCAATGCTCCAGTGGGCAGAATGAATATGGATATATATACCTACATATACCTGTTTGTCCATGATGTCATTCTGGCACCTAAAAAAGTGTGTATCATTCCTTTTATGGTATGGCTGCAGCATGAATACATTGCATACCGATACTTGTCAGTTATCATACCAGGACTTCTAAACTGCTATGCTATGAAGTACCAGGGCAGCTCAACTTCAATCGCTCTTGAGTAAATAGATGAACTGATTTTTTTTTTGAGTACTCATCTATATAAACCTAAAGCAACTATAATAGTACCTATTACCACAAAAGGACACTCTAAAAACAAATGAATATTTGTGAAGCACTTGCAGTGATAAATGCTATAAAATTTTACATGGGAGATCTGGTTTTAGAAAGCTGAGAGCATGCAGTTAAACACATTATCACAATGTCTTCCCACAAGAAAGCCAATGTCATGGTTTAACCCCAACCAGTAACTGAGCACCACACAGTCACTCGCTTACCCCTGCCCCCTCCAAGGGCATGGGGAGGAAAATGGAAAAAATAACTTGTGGATTGGGGTAAAGACAGTTTAACAGCATAACAAAGGAAGAAAATAATAGTAGTAATAATAGTAACAATAATGCAAGTGATGCACAATTGCAGTTCCTCACCATATTCAAAAGGGAAAAAAACAACCCAATGCCCAGTCTATTTCCAAGCAGCAAATCTGCCTCCCGACCAGGTCCCCCAGTTCTGTAGGGAACGTGACGCTCCATGGCAGGGAATGTCCCTCTGGCCAGCCTGGGCCAGCTGTCCTGGCTGTGCTCTACCAGCTTCTGGTGCACTTGGCAGGGTGTGAGAAGCTGTAAAGCCCTTCACTTCGTGTAGACACTACAACTACCCAGCAACAACTAAAACCATCAGTGTGTTATCAACGTTATTCTCATCCTAAATCCAAACCACAGCACTATACCAGCTAATAGAAAGGAAAATAACTCTATCCCAGCCAAAACCAGGACAGCCAGGCAAAGGTTACACAGACTACCATAACCTGTTGTACTCAGTGCAACCTTAATACTTGCTTTTTCAGTATTCCTCTGAGGACTTAATTAATAACAGAGATGAATCCAAATTACGTGATCCTGATCTGGATCCAAACGTAGCTGAAATCTGAGGTAGCTCAGACACATGATTTATATGTAACAATTGTCAGAAATACTGTGTTCCTCTTTCTCAGAATATCTGAAGTGAAAGACAACTTCAAGAGTCAAAACTGCACTGGTACCATCAGAGGGGTGCGTGCTAGTGTTGAAATTCAGGTATAAATTCAAACCTGCTGTCATCTTTTAATTAAGACCATTAACATTTCTGCCTTTGGCCTCTTTCTTAGGACTGTCCCATGCTTAGAACGAAGCGTCGCAGGAGCACAAGGCAATTCTGTAATAGAAATAGCATGTCCGTTCTGCTCCTCGCTGGGCCTTTTCTAGGAAACTGAGTTGCATTCTGAGAAGATGAGCCTATCGACTTACGCTCTTCAGAAATACACGGAGAAGCTGAATTGCCATTTGGATGTGTAAGCCTGGTTTTTGCTGTGATTCACAGTTAGAGCTGCGGGAGCCCTCGAAAGCTGTTTTTTTCTTGTGCCCAAGCTGAACAGGTGACACGCACTGCTGTCCGACTGTGTGCTCGGCCCAGTTCCAGCTCCTTGTTCACACCGTAGCGTTGGGATACAAGGGAATCGCTGTGCTTGCGCACTCTTAAACTGCCTCTGATGTGGTATCTTGTGGTAGTTTCTGAAGATACTGAGGCATGAGAAGAACGTCAATGTTTTTAGAAACACATTTGCTGTTTTATTAACATTTCTTCAGTGTGAGTCTAGTGCCACTCTCTGTAAAGGTTTGTGTATATAAAACAAATAAATGGTAAAAAAAAAAAGAAGAGAGATTTATGACAACATATTGTGAAGTGTTAAACAGATAATTATGTTCTTTATTTTCATGGTATATAACCCTCTGGTTTATATATCCTCTGGTATGGTGCTTGTAACAATCTAGAACACATGACTACTGAATCTATTGCTTACTCTGTTATAAAATGAATGTTACTATAAAATGCAGCCAAAATGTCTCATTATCTGAGCATGGAAGTCCTAGAATAAAATCATACCCAAGAGCTGAATATTCTCTGGAAGAGAATAATGCATATTGGTTCTAAGTACATAAATGAATTTACATTTCTAAGAACAGCTCCAATTTTTCAGATCTGGCCCAGTTCACCATTGTCTCTATACTCTGTTTGTGTTTTTTTTTTTTTTAAATTACTAAGGAATTGCAACACCAGCAACAGTTCTTACAAACGTTGTACAAACAGTCCTTTGTACGTCATCAGCGTGCCAACAGGCAGCAGAAATCGAGCCTTCAATATACCTTTTGCACATCTCAATAGTAAAGAAGCTTAACCTTAAAACTCTGTGCTCTTAACTGAGCCATTGACTAGTGCATCTACAAAGATCAGCTAATATTTTCAAGGCAGAGTTGTAGTTTGTAATACTTTATTTTGAGAGTGAGACACCTAAACAGAGCCTGAAATCCTGAGCACACAATAATCAGGTCCTTCTGACATTTTTTGCATTGAGTACTTGAGTCATATAATAACCCCTTGAAATTTCTTAGCACTTTTAATATTATGATAGCGATGTTAATCACCAGATTGTGGTGATACAGAGCATGATCCATGCTTCAAAAATATCGATTCTTTTACTTGTTTTAAGATTATCTCACAGGATTCATTAGACAGCATGTGTAGGGTGCCACTGATTCTAGAATGCACCTCTAAAACTGACAGGTTTTCCAGAAGTACATTTATAGCATAGGCTTCATAACAGAACAAGCTTCCTTTTGCAGAAGGAGATAATGTAGGCTCTTGGGGGCAGAGAAAGAACCTTCTTGTTAAAGGGCAGTAACATACAAGTCTTTTGCTGGCATTTTGTCGCATAAGTAAGTTCAGTGAGGCTACCCTTGTTAGTGTTGATCAGTGTGAAAAGGGGATATGTATATTTCCAAAAAACCAAGCAGTAATAGAAGAAATAACAGAAATAAATGGCATTCAGATTGTAGTAAGGATTCCTTAAATGGTAGGTCAACATAATTTTGTTTAGGTCTACCACTCATCGCCACTGTCACTTGTGGGAAGCTGCTATTTTGCAATTAACTTTTGCACCTGCCCACAGAGAAAGAAAATATTTATCCATGTGTGGGAAGCATCTTGAGATCTCTGTGTGAAAAGGGTTGTTCAGATGCATATAATTTTTATTGCAGTGTATATGATGGAATATGTTCCACAACTGCTTCCTTGTAAAAATTTTCATTAGCTTTTGTCTTTGGCAGCTTTGTCTTTGGCTTTGGTCTTAAAGAAGTGTTGCTAACAACGCTTCTGTACGTCTTTGGGCAATGAACGCATGTCTTCAGTGGAGTCACCTATGTAAGGCCGGCTCACGTAAACAGCAGTTTGCAGGACAAAGTCACAATCTTGGTATTCAACTTCCACGCTTCTCGGACACGTTCCCACAGAACACGTGCGATTCTGCTGTAAGCAAACAGGACCAACATTTCCCTCTGATCTGTTCGGTGCCTTCCTTAAAGCGCTGCGTAACACTAGGACACCTGCCAAGTTTGCCTCCAGCTCAGCCTTGAAAGACCCCTCCGGACCTCACTTGCACAGATGCAGCCCTGAGCGTAGAGGACGATTAACAACATGCTCACCTGAGCTCTCAGCCTAGCTCTGTGTAGGGATCTGATTAACTTCAGTGAGAGATACACAGTAAAAAACTGAAGGAGTTATTGTAGACAGGGGAAATTACAGGAGAGACCGACACTGGTTACACTATGCAGGTGTATAAAAGGCTGATTGCAGTTAGTGGAAAGATTCGAAGGACTTCAGCAAGCTTTGGATCAGATCCTACTTTTTTGGTAACTTTTAGTACAAAGGTTTTGCTAGTACAAAGTAAATTGGTTTAAGTATTTCCTGTGACTCACTGAAAAGTAAATGAACTATTTAATACAACTGCTATGTTCATCTCAATGGCTATAATCTAACACCAGTCTAACTACATGGGCAGAATTATGTAAATCACTACTGGGCTAGTAGCAACTGATAAGATAATTGCTAAAACACCATTAACGGGAAACTAGTCTGTGTGGAAAAGCAGTGTTGGATCGATGCTCATTTAATTGCTGTGTGATTTCAGTTCTGGAACCTTGTTCCTTATTCCTACCTGCCTAATTTAAATAATGGCATGCTGTGTGCTTTTCTTTGTCGCAGAGAACGGTATCGCATGCCGTCCTCCGTATACAAGGAAATGCTTGAGATGCACTTAACTGTGCAGGAAATCTATTAGTAAAAATAAGAATTTTTAAGCTTAAAGTATGTTCCATGCTTAATAAAACACAGAAAAACTCATCAGGGAATTTGAATACCTTCCACCACAGCTACACAATAACCATGAAATAAGAAAACGTCCCAAATATCCTTTCAAACATACTGCAAACCCAAACCGGGAACCCAAACTGACAGTGGCTTCTCTGGATAATTACAATGGAAGACTGAAATTCTTTTTTGTTATCCTGCAGTCATAACACATAATTAGATATATGTAAGAAGTCCCTTTGCTTGTATCTGGCTACTATATACAATGAAAACAGACAGTCCAAAGCATTTTCATTTAGGTCTTATATTTCATATAAAAATGATAGAATTGCTGTCTGGTGAAATAAGAAAGTGCAACCAAAGTTTGTAAAATGTAGGTACATTTTAAATCAACAAAAAGCTCTTCCTGTGCTTGCTAAATTAAGGGAAACCTGAGCCACTAAAAACCTAGAAACACAGCAAGGTCATTGCCAATAGCTTTGATTAGCAATAAAAAAGGGATATGAGAGCAGGCTGATGGTATGAGGACATTAACTATTAAAAAGGACCTATTGATTTAAAGGTGCAATCGCTAAAATTAAGTTGCAGTAGCTATTGACCAAATGGTAGACTGTATATTTCTGACAATGTGTCCACCAACCTCTTAGTATTTATCAGATTTTCGTTGTCTTGTAAATTCTACTTATTCTGTTTTGTTTTGCATTGTTTTTTTTAAATCTAGTTTTTAAAAACAGAACAAAACTAGAGAATGAACATTCCAACCTTTTAAAAAATCACTACACACACTAATTTCTGTTTCTGTTTTTAGGACTATGTAGAAAAGGGAGCAAATAATGTGCATTATTCTAGGGACACCGTTTTTGCATTCCAGTTCCCAAGACGAGGCATCAATGAGTAAATATACCATAGGTGCAAGGATGTGCATCTGTGAGCTTCATACACATACCTTCACTGAACATTGGAGGTTTCTCCAGGAAGACAAGCCACAGGAGATGGGAAGTCCTCCCAGGAAGATGGGA
This sequence comes from Psophia crepitans, assembly GCA_013399095.1. Lineage (NCBI taxonomy): Eukaryota > Metazoa > Chordata > Aves > Gruiformes > Psophiidae > Psophia > Psophia crepitans. The sequence continues at coordinate 15,214 of VWZZ01007710.1, read as the reverse complement.
TATCCCTTTCATTGCTCACAGCGGCTTGGGGTGCAGAAAGGGGAGATAAGTAATGAGGAGAAGACATTGAGTTTATCTCTTTACTGGTCTTGCTCTGCTTCATTCCCAAATAACTCACATGTTTTCAGCAGAAATACGCATATTCAAGACTTTACTGCCAGCTCATACAACACATGCACATGCCAGGGACACATCATAAGAAGATGGCATAATCTTTGCAACCATAAGTTTTACCTGGAGATTAAGTCATTCAAAGGTGTGCCTATTCCCTGGATATGCACACTGCACGCTTGTCCTTCGGTCTTGTTCCTCCTCTCCAGGTAGTTACAGTAAGAGTGATGAAGTGAAAGTCAGCTTTCTGATAGTCTGAGCCTCTTGTTCATTACAGGAAGGCATGAATTACTTCAGTGATTTCTGTGGGGCTCCACTCTTTGCACAGGTACAAAAGAATGAAGGAAAATTTAATTTTATGCCTGGGGAAGCTAAAAAGCCAGTGGAAATTACAGAGCAACCAAACTCCAGCGAAGTGCCAATCCTATTTTTCATTTGCTAAATTTAGTGTACTGTAGATCAGCTACAAATAAGTTGCATAATTATACTAAGTTAGGTGTTGCAGGAAATCAGCTGAGACATTCAACCAGTCATTGTGAGGTTATGAACCTGATGCTTTTAGTCAAAAAGACATATATAGGTTTAATGTGAATCAAAATGAGAAGTTTAGTCTTTACAAACTGCGGTGGATAGAATAGCCCAATGAGAGTATAACGCACCTCCATGAGAGCTGGAGCTGTCAACAGGAAGCTTTAGGAGCATTTTAACTTTCTGCTCAGAGTGAATTTCTCTCTGTACAGGAGAGGAAAATGTCTTTCTGGTTTTTTGTTTGTTTGTTTGTGATTTTTTATTTGTTTGTTTGTGTGTGTGGTTTTTTAAAAAAGCATTTATTATGCAGTGATGAAGTTCTCTTGAAACATCATGTCTTGACTGTTTACCTGCATATATTTCCTATCTCAGGATGCTGCTGAAGAAGAGAGATTAGACATATGGCAAAGAACATAAACCAATGTTTTAAATACGAACACTTTCTAGAACTGAGATGAGCATTCTCATTATATTCAAGGGGACTACTCACACTCATAAAGTTAACAGGTGCGTTAACGTGTTAATAACTCCGTGACTCAGTGAATCCCTCAGATAGGCATCTAAAATTCTACATGGCATTTTGCGGCTTTACTTTGTAACCTCTCAAATCAGGACTGTGGGTTATTTTTTGCATGTTTGGTTTATATCCTAATGAAGACAGGGGCCTTTGTGGTGTGCTGAAATGCAAAATCAATGTAATGCATTTAAGGAAAATAAGTATAAATAGAAAATATTAATATAGAAGTAGCTTAAAGCACTGCAGAAAATAGTATAAGAAATAATTCCACGCTAGCAGTGACGTGGAAGTGATGAGCTATCTTTTAAGCCCATTAACTCTGTGACTCAGTGAACCTCTTTAATAAATATCTAAAACTCTGCAAAACGTCTCTGACTTCCTGCTTTCTTCCTGTGGCCTCTAAAATAATTTGAATTTATATTTGTCTCTTATTATTTTTAACTCCAGGTATTTTTAGCATCCTTTCTCTCCTGAGAGCCCTGTGACAGAATATATAATGGAGAAATCACTGAGGAAACAATATACTCACTTCAGCCTCACCTTTGCCATCACCAGTTCATTTGCAGTTGTGGCACAGAGACCGCTGTGATGAAAGTAGATATGGAGCAATCTCTTTCGGAATAAGATTAGAAGTGGTTTAGCGTGGTATATTAAAATGTATGAAAGATGTTTTATTTTCATATTATAAAAGTCGGTAAACATGTTCCTGCCACTGTACATTTTGCTTTGATGGTTAAATGAGGCCAAAATTAAGAGAATAAGGGTCCAGCTGGGTTTCAGAAGAAATGTTCTGCAGAGTACGCGCTCCAGTATAGCAGTGTCAAGAGTTATACACACATCAGCGAGTGAAGCATGCGCCCAGACCGGGAGATGGGGCAAATCTAAGTTTCAGCTCTCCCACAGATCACTCCATCAAAAAGAAGACAACGATGATTTGCTCTTGTTTCACCAAGGGACAGTGGTCAACAGATGATGAAGTGTCTGGCGCTGTGCTTGGGTAGCCGAGAGATGCACAGTGTCAACTTTTTGGCCTGTATACCCTTAATGGCAAATGAAGTCCCTGAGAGGATGTGCTCAGAGAAGGATGTGCCAAGCTCCTTGAGAAGCTCTGCAGGGCTGACATTTTTTGATGAGACTAATTCTGTATATTCCTTTCCGGCTCTGCAGAGGCCTTTTTCCTGCCTCATGATGTGGAACAGGCTCCGTTTTTCCACCCACCAAGTGGCACAGCAGAGCCAGCTGGTGCATGAGCGAGGGGAGTAAATCCCTGCTCGGTTCCTTGCAACACTGTCACCTGCCTGTGCTGGATTCCCATTTCTCTCCAAGTTATCCCAAGACACCTTTCAGCCATTTTTCCCTCGCCCTCGCCACCACCATACCTCCCAGCGGCACAGTTCGCGGCAGAACAGTCCTTGCCTGCAGAAACTCAATCCAGGTGACCATTGCCTGGCGCACAGGAGTCCCTGCACCGTGAGTCACGCTGCAGAGGCACACCTTTCCTTCTATCAGCTGTTCTGAGCATCTAAGGCATGAAATTTTCATTAAACTGCTGATTGTTCATCTGTTTTTCATAGAAAATAGTATGGAGGAGCAAAGCATCTTGTGGAAAACATTTGCCATCCTTAAGCAAATCAGAAATAATTCAGAATACTGCAAACCTAAACAATTTATTATTTTGTTCGAAGATATTTGGAGTTTGCGATAAAGTATTCCTACTTTTAAAAAGATTTTGTGAATGTTTTTGAAGTTGTGACACACGGACTACCCATTTTCTCTAGTGGTATCCACCAAATACTGTAGAACAGGGAAAAAAGGAAGAAAACAATGTGTTCGACAAAGGAGAAATTCAGATAAAAAAGAGAACATAATCTTTGTGTGTGTACCCGCCCCTAATAAACATCACCCTTTTTTTCAGAAATCTCTACGGGATTGTTCAGGGAATTTGATGTAACCTGTGGTTAATCATTGATCATCTTCCTATGTAAAACTGCGAGTGGCATGACTTGGTGAATAGCATATAGGGGAAGAATGTAATAAGTAAATATTTAGCCACTAGCTTACTATTTCCATTTGTGTCATGTAGAGCAAACAGTACTGTGTACAAACTGCCACTTCCTTAACAAGAAAAAAAAAGGTAGTAATGCCAATAAAAGGTGGTTTTTATTACAGAGTAGTAAAGTGGTTAGAGATTTTTCACGCCTTTACTTCACTTATTAAATGAAGATTCTTCCATTAGTGCATAGTTTTAGGTATTGCCTTTGTTTGCATTGCAGTTTGTATACTTTCTTTGAAAAGTGCTGGAAACAGTCTTTGAAGGAGTTGCCTTTAAAAAAAAAAAAGAGGTAAGAGGACTTTAAAACCACCTCCAAGTATTTAAAAATCAGTGCTTCAGAAATGTTCAGGGCACTTTACCTTGGGATGTTTCTGTTAAACGCTCCTCCCAGTATACAATCTATGTGCTTTAAAATGTTACATGCTGTTATTATGAAAACAAAGAGACTTACGATGATCTCATTGCATGATTTATAATTATAAATGTAACCACAGATGCTTCGTTTTCTGAAGATCCTCCCGAGAATCAAAACACCAAGAACTTGGTGTTAGCACCTGCGTCCAACCACAGCCTTGGAAATATGTGTCATTATGTAATCAACATGAGCAAGCCATTGAGTTGCAACTGGGAACACCCAAACTGGCTGTGCACACTCGGATGGAAAGACAAAGAACACGGGTATTGGAGTGTTCTAAACCACACGCAGTCCAGTTTTTTACCTGGAGAAAAATGATGAACATGTTAAGTAACTTCAGCTGTAAGTTAAACTTCTTTTATGGTGGAATGTAACTTTAGATATGTTCTGGTGCATCAGCAGTGTCTTGTTTTACAGATTACAGGCTCTAATACACAGCAATAAGAAACTCTTTCAAGAACACTGCTTTTGTCAATTATTTGATAATCATCCTTCTTTTTACTCCTGTTTTAAAGCTCTCAGGCATCTGAGCAGTCAACTGGAAAATGTTGTTAGACATATGTGACTAATCACATACCATTAATAGCAAAGAGCCAATAGGCAAATGAAAAACTCGTCAAACAACAAAAAAAAAGGGAACCAAAAAAGAACTGAAATTTATTTCCTAAGCTCTTTGGCACAAGCTTAAAGATAGCAAAATATGTTTACAGTGATCACAGTGAACCTGTGAATTATTCACAGGTAGGAAGATCTTTCTGCAACAAACCCAGCCTCATAAGCACAATAACCTCGTAGCTGGAACTGGCAGTAACAGCAATATCCTGGGTGTCCCGTAGTTGTCTCAATTCACCTGAATTAACTCAGTGGGAGCATGAGCAACCCCAGCCAGGGAGAGAGCTGCATCCTGGTCTGACCAGGAGTGCAGGTGACTTGCCTAAAATCTGCTGGAGTAAGCAGCATCCCCAGTTCAAGCATGAACTCAAGAATCAGCTGATGGCCACCTACCTTCAGTTTAAGTAGTGCTTAACAGGAGTTAGTGATACTCTCTGGTAAACGAGAACTGCCCCAGGGGAACACCTGAGTTACAACCCCAGATAAGAGAGTATTAAAGGTAAGCAGAACTGGCAAATTAAAACCAGAACAGATATAGACTGAGGTCATATGATAAGACCAATGACAGCCAAAGCTATATATATACATTACTGGGTGGCCTACGTAAGGTGAAAAGATTTCCCACCCCCTTTCCAGAGATATTTGGAAAACAAATCTGCCAGTCCTAAAGAGTACATAAGCCTGAATGGTGTTTGGGTTCTCCTGGAACCAGGCTGATACTAATTTCACTTATCCTCAACTCTGTTACAGTGCGTTAGCTTTTCGTTCCCTTGTGTTGGCCTAAAAAGGTAGAGAAGAGGTAATTATTTTCTTTTAGGTTGTTAGTTGAATGTATGCCTTAATGGAATAAAAGTGTAGTAGGCTTGGGGTATTTTTAACCTGGAGTACTGGGTTTTCCTACAATATATCTTGGCACATTCACATGCAGTCTTGAAGAAACACTGGAAGAAATTGTTTATACAACATTTTCCTGGGCCTTCCTGCTCCATATTTGGCTGATCAGGTAGAGAAAAAAGTAATCTGTAGAAACGACTTTCCCACAGTTGCCTTGGCACAAACTGCTTACTTTTTAACAGCTACCACAGCAGTCAGTTTCTGAGGCATTTGAAGCTTCTTTGACTGTGCTGAGCTTGGGCTTTATTGGCGATTTTTTTTTTACAAGTAATTTTTTATTACAGTAATTTATTATTGCTGTCTGTTTAACTAGAGGATGCCTCATTATTTATTTGTTTATGCCAAACTGTTAACTATGCTATGTCATGTAATAAGTTGGGCATAACAATTAAAAAGGTTTAAAAGCAAAAAATCTTGTCTTTGGATTTCTTCAACCAGACAAATACTGTCGGTGCTGTTCTACGTGCCAATTTCAGCGGACTTTTAAAATTGATTTTTGCAGTTAATGCAGGCAAAAATACACCGAGTTTCTTCCCTGAGGCTGTCTGCGTAAAGCTAGGAAAGCTCGGATAAGAAACCCCTCAGGCTGAGCTTCCTCATTCAACCCACTGATTTGATGTCCTGCTGTGACTGATGGGGACGGTTCCTTCCTTCCCCTTTGCCCCAGTGATGATTTCCCACTGTAACGCTGGTGTTGGCAGCAGGAGTCCTGCACTGTATGGTAAACTGGATCAAGCCACCCCTTTGACAGCTGCGTACTTTTTTCATGGGCTCATTTTCAGCGCTGTTCATGAGCTGGTCCATCTCACTGTGTGGCTGGATGCTGGCTAGTGCATCTTTTCCAGCCGTCCCCGACCAGAAGTCGAGCCCAAACCCAGAGGTGAGCACATGGGATCCTGGCCCTGAGGCCACCAGGGAAGGCTCCGGCTGACGCTAAGTAGGTGTTGAAAAGGCCTCGTTTTGTTGGGAGAGCGCGTGGGCTGGCCGCAGTTTCCAAGGTCTGGGACACCACACCCTCGGGCTCGCTTTTGCGAAGGCAGCAGCTGCGCGGTCCAAGGAAAACGGAATGAGATGCAGCTGCTGGGGCCAGCGGCGAGTTCTGCTCTGCCACTCCCTAATGCATCCCAGAGGCCGACGCGGCTCCCGAGGCTTTCCAAAATATGTTCTTAACCCAGATATGATACACTGACTCTGGGCCCTTATCAAATGTTGATTCACGTCGAATCATGGACACATGTTGAATAAATTAATTCATTACAAATACATGAAATCACCCCTTATTACAAAAGCATTCAGTTTTAGTCTTGTCATTTATCCTTTTCTGTTGTCTCCAACTCTTAAATATCTTAGCCCACACGATAGGCCAGGGAGATTTATAACATATGAAAAGCAGGGATCTTTTTAAGGCATTCAGCTTGGGGGTCAGAGGAACCACAGGCTTAATTTCTTTTTCTGTGTCCTGTAACATAGAACAGTCATATTAGTTTTACATTTATTTAAATTTTTTAAAAAAAATCTCCCTGGTGCTAAAAGCTTCTCTGCCAAATGTTATAGTATACTAAAAAACACCTCAAAGTAAGGATTTAGAATGGAAAGACTGACACACCAACACTAAAAATGCCAGAGGCTCTGCTCTTACACTACTTCTCTCATGCAGGTCTTTCCAAATGAAATGGACTCGTCAAGATTATTAAAGTTGAACATTGACTATATATTTAACTTCCAAAGTTTTGGAATAAAATATTCTGTTTAATGGAGTGGCTGAAATCTCACTCTCCTGAAATCAGTGAAGGGCTGGAGTTTTGCAGCTGCGCCTCTGACGTGGAAATTTTAATAGCTTTAGAGAAACAAGAACTGAAGTTGGCACATTCAAACTGTAAATACGATTTGATAATTATAGTGTCTGTGATCTCATGTAATAGTTTTTCCTTCGTATTGCAACATTTTTGTTTCAATATTTTCATGTTGGCTCACAGCTTTTATTTACATATTCTGATGTAACCAGAAAACACTACAAAGTCTCTGAAAATATTTCCCTTCAGTAATTATGGGATGCTTTACTTCTTCAACCTAATCATATTGCAAACCTAATTTGTTTAGTTTTAGAAATGGGAAGATCTTTTTATAAACTTTTTACTGTACATAATGGATGCTGCTGGTAACTTGCCAGGAAATAAAGAGCTAGGAAGAGATTATTCAAAATGTAGAGCATTTTAGCAACTACTGTTTTATTTAGTAGAAAGCTGCAGCCCTCACAATTCCGGCGTTCTGGTGTGCCGAGCCCCCCGGTTAAATCACATGCATTTTTGAATTTCCAAATCAGACAATCACTTTCCCGAATACTTCACCAATAAGCCATGAAACACTTTTCCTCCTTGGATGTTCTTGGGCACTTTGGCGGAGATCAACAAAGAAGCCATACATGTAATATTTCTAAAAGGAATTATATAATCTTCTCAGTTTACCAAAATATGAATTGCAGAAAATGATGCTGATTATCTCTAGATTAGAGGATGCAAACATGTCCTTTAAAGCTCTGTAAAATAATCCTCTCTACCAGCCCTAGTATCTCCTTCTGCAGTCAGAACTGCTGGTGATGCACAGAAGAGAAACTACTCCGGACCTCCTATGACACATTTCTTCTGCGCTAGTTGTTTTTTTTTGTCAATTTTGAATTATGACAAGGTGCATTTAGATAAAAAAATAAATACAACTATTGTGCCTAAACAGAATTTTAAACATTTTCATCATTAGGTGAATTTTTTGAAAGAGCAAATCAAATTAAAAGTCACATTAGGAAAATATGCTTTGAATTTTAAGATGATTGATTTATTAAACAATGTGTACGTGTAGTTAGATAATTGAAACAGTTATTTCAGAGCACCATATTTTACAGAAACAGTAGGTCAGATCTTACCATCCTTTACTTTTTTATTGATTAAAAGAGGAAACAAAAAGTTTCTTATTTTTTTCCTAAGGCTTTCTTTACATTGTCCACGTTAATTAGAGGTCTTTGAAAATATCTAGTGGTTTCACCATTATTTGTTGTCGGCTTTAAACAATGTTCAACTAGCTCACGTGATTTGTTATCTCTCTTTTAGGTGTACCTGATGAGCTGATGAAACTGAAATGTCCTTCTATGGGCTGGATAGGTTAACCCCTCTCAGCACTAAAATCCTGAAAATCCTAAAATAAACAAAATCATAAAGTGCTTTGCAGGTGGTGTCTACAATTTTCAGAGTCATCTTTCTATAAGATGGATTTAAACTAAAAGAGGAGAGATTTAGATTGGACTTTAGGAAGAAATTCTTTCCTGTGAGGGTGGTGAGGCACTGGCACAGGTTGCCCAGAGAAGCTGTGGAGGCTCCATCCCTGGCAGTGTTCAAGGCCAGGCTGGATGGGGCTCTGGGCAACCTGGTCTAGTGTAGGGTGTCCCTGCCCATGGCAGGGGGGGTGGAACTAGATGATTTTTGTGGTCCCTTCCAAGCTTAACCATTCTATGATTCTGTGATAAAAGAATAGATTTAGGCATCCACATCTGGATCTTTTTTTTTCCCATGACAAAAAACCCTGAAAACCAGCCTTTGTTTCGCATGGGACAAGGTCAATGATGAGAGCAGACGTTTGCCATTTCAGAGACCCACCTTTGTTTAGATGCCTAATATCAGATATGCAGAGCTGAAAATTCAGATCAGTGTGCAGCATGTGTTAGCTGTCCCTGCAGAAATGACCATGGCGCTTACCTTGCACATTTTATTTTAGAAGATAGAGTGAATGGCTTACCAGGTGGAAATGCCAAAAGAACTTGACTTCTTTAACATTCTTGCAGCTCTTACAGTAAAAATCCATTCTGCATCACCTCTGGATCATGTTGACGGTCCTTTTCCTTGACTAATAGGTGTGAGTGATCATAGAAATACCTGGGGAGAAATTAATTCTATAAAGAGGGGGAACTTATCCTCTGCGTAACACAAATTCCCCAGTCTCCTAAAAAGTCCATAACTAATTCAAGATGGTGGGTTTTAGCAAGGGTTTGAAGACAATTTCTAAGCAGGCAACATACGTTACATCTGCAGTTAGGTCATTGTTCTGTCATTTGAAAAATCTTGGGCAGTTATCCAAGAAAAATCAGATTACTTTAGATACTATTGTGAAATCATCCAATTATTCAAAAAATGTTAGCAGTTATCTTGGCACCATTAGTTATCACTGAGCCAAAAAGATGTCATAATTGAAATACACTGGAAATAAACTAACTTGTATTTTATGCAGATCCCCAGTTAGTTTCACAATACCCCTTGGAATTGTCATCAGTTATTGAGAAGAAAGCTTGCAAAATTCACTTGTTAAAAAACTCTAATTTAGGAGACAAGGAGGTCACCAAAACATAAAGATCCCATTATTTGAGAAAAAAAATAGGCCAGTTTATATTGACTGTAGATCTTCTGTTTAGGAATTCTAGGTACACAGCCTTATGCTGAAGTTTGATACGAGTTGTATAAAACTTTGGTAACTGTTCCAGTCCTACAGTCAAGCTTCCCTTACTGGGTACCAGCTGGACTGCTGTGTTCAGGCCTGTAACACCAGATCACGGTCTTACGCCTTGTGAGCCCGAGTATGCCTCTGCATAGACCTTTTCGTCTGTCTGCAGAAGTAGGACCTTGCTGTCTTCTGGCATTTGGCATCAGTCCGTATGCTGACTACCTCACCTGGGAAATGTACCTCTTCTCACAGAAGATTGAGTGGCTTCCCAGTGCTGTGTTTCTAATTAAACAGCCAATAGATGTCTCTGGAAAAACCAGTAGGTCACAGTAGTTTCTCTCCCCCGTGACATTCACTACTTTGTAGACTACAAGCATGAGAGTAAAGGGGAAGTTTCCTCCAGAACCTTCTTATCTCAGGTAGGCTCCTTGCCTCTGATTTGCCCTAACCTGTTTTTCTTATCCCAATGGCTCCTTGTCTTTAATCCTTTCTGCTTTTGATTTCTTGTGTACATACTGCATGGGTAGGGCTGTGCATGAGAAAATATGTTACTAACGTTGCTCTTTACCTTCCCAGGAGCATGTGATGATTCAAGTATATAAAAATAGGCTTTACAGAAGTTTACCAACCAATCACTTCTTACTTTAGCATGAAACAGATCCACACAGAATTGCAATCTACCCAAATACAGTGGGGTAGAGTTCTTTGGGAACAGACCAGAATTACCAGGACCTGGGTCATCACCACATACGCTGAGCTCTTGGAAAGAGTCTCTGTCTGGTAAAGGATGAGAAAGGTCTTGTCCATTGCTAAGGCATTCTGATCCTTAAAGAAGAGAAGAGAAGAGAACCCCCTGAAATGTAGAGTCTATATACAGTTAGGTGAATTTACTGTGAATTAATTAAAACAATTTCAATAGCTCCCTAAGAAACTATTGTCTCCTATGAGCATTTTTCCTAGGTCTGTGTTCACAAACTAAAAGACAGGCTCAGATGATCATTAATCTTCACATGCATGCATCACACAACATATATTTTCCAACCTCTTATTATGGCCTGGCAAGCCTTCACTGATTTGTAACCTCACTTTGGAAACCACTGACTCAAGCAATCAAACAAAGGCCCAGATGTCTTCAGACAGGAAGCCTGGAACAGCACGCGTTTTCTCCTTCCACTTTTCTTTCACTGAAGTAAAATGAATGAAAAATCCCGCCCTTTCACAAGAAAAAATATGTTAAGTGGAAAGAGATGTGGTAAAAACTGTAATATTGTAAGCATTTTTTTCCTACCACCTGTGAACAAGACCATGGTGTCTTATGGAAAAAAACCAAAACTCTTCTGTTTTTTTGGAGGTCCAGCAATTAGTAATCTTGTTCTATTCAGGCATCAGGTCCTGCCTGACTTCTGTTTCTTTGGGATGTATATATATGGCATACAGATGAGACTGGGAATTTAGTCACATTCCAATCACTCACGCATACATTAACTCAGTCCAGGGGTTTATTTGTACACCTTTTTTGAAGGGATGTCTTGTGCCTTCTAAAGTGAACTTCAATACAAAAAAACTGCATAGTAAATACTGGGACATAAACACTATGTCCTGAGAAAGACGTAACACAGTTTCATCACCAAAAATGAAATGAGAATAAATGCCGTAGACTTGTTAAGAACATGCCTGCTTCTGTGACTGAGCCCTCAACATAATTTGAATATATAACAACAAACGTCTCACTGGCTGAACATTTGGTGTTCATTATTTCAAAAGGGAGGAATTTGCTAGCAATTACCACACAGCAAGATCTGGCATTACCACTTTCACTAAATTTAGAACAGGAAATGATTGCATTAACTGACACGGCAGTCCCATGAGCGCTTCAGGCCGAGACTGCCACTGAAAGGAGTGGCCCTGCCTCATCTCCAGCCCTGCTGCTCCCTGCTCCTGCCTCGGAGCCATCCTTCTCTCTTCATGCAAAAGCATCCCGTGCCGTCTATCATCCAAGCTGGTCGAGGCACGAACCAGGTGAAAGCTACCCTTCCAAGCAACCCCAGTTCACTGGGTGGGCAAGCAAGTAGCTGTGCTGATACAAGGCAGGACATTGTTGAGAAAAGGGGAGAAGGAATCATGGAGATGGGCAACTGGAAAAAAGCAGATGATGTGGTGCCCTGATTTAGCCTTTCTTAGATGTTGCATGAAACTGCAGAAGTGAGCACTGACTTCTGCTTCACACATGTGCAAGGACTGGATTTCTTTATAATCAGACATCTCTATTTAGGGCTAAGGAAGGTCAGATACATTTGGCAATTTCAGTTATTTATTATTTCATAGCTGTAGTCTGTGGTGAGCATTCTGTCACAAAGAATAATGATTCAAGGGGTATCAGCAGATCTCTTGATCCTGCACTCTGCAGCAAGTATGACCAACCTGAAAATCCATGAATAGACAGTGGAATTTACACTTGTCTGTCCTAATGAATTTACCCATAGAGATTTTCTACACAGTCCTTAATTGTGATGGCCTTTCATTGCTTACTTTTCCCTTTAAAAAACTTTGTGAGGGCTTCTTCACCCTTTTGTACTTACTGACTGCTCCTGTGGGAGACAGCAATATCTAAGCTGTGTACATGGAACAACTCACATTTATTTTTAATATTTCTGAAGCTAAACATCAAGCTTATTGCTAAGATAAACCTGGATTAATTTCCAGGCTTTGTGGTTAAAAATATGTTTTATCTTTGACAACCATTCTTTAAAATGCTCATTGCATTTTCCCAGCACATTTCATGAGTTTTCTCCATCCAGCTGAGATTCCAGATTGTTTAATCCTCACACCTATTTCTCTATTAATCTTCATTCATTCTTTTGTAAAAATGCCATTATCCGTCATTCTTGGTCAAAGTAGTAGTTGAAAGTAGCAATATTAGCTCCCAGCTCTCCGTTACTGCTCAAATAATTCAATGATGGGGGAATTTTTCAGGGGGACAGCTCAGTGAAGGTTGCCAAGCTTTTGGTTCAATATGCGTCAAATTTTGGCACAGAACGGCGGCAGATTTCTAATCAACAAAGAGCAAATAAGTACCTTTTGTGGGTTGGTGTTTGTTTTTTTGGGTTGGTTTTTTTTTTGAGAAAACACAGTTGGTTCACTCAGAAATATGCATTATACATGGAGAAGAATGCTCTTGCACCCACAGGGCTGGGACCCAGGAGGGACAAAGAGTCTCTGTTTCCCCTGCACATTTCCTGTAAATCATGTTTCCTTGCAGCTCATTGTCTGCCAAGTGAGAATCATCTTTCCCCTATTTGCTCTGATGAGTGGAGATTGGGACACATTTTATTTCCTTTTCTCCTCCCAAACTGAAATGAGTTCACAGTTTGTTGTTACGAAGTCGAAACAAGACCTGTAGATACGGGGTTGCCCACATCTCTTCAGCGCACTTTCACAGCGTTAGCTCGGGCAGCTTCTCATTCAGCTTTTTGCTCACTCTTGCTTCTGTTACAAGATCTCATCTGGACCTGCCAGAACCAGTAAGGGATTTTGTCTCCTGCTCTTTGAATGATGGCAAGATACATTCATCTGTTGTTAGCAGGCTGCTAGAAAGAAACCGGGTCATCTTTATCCCTGTCCCAGCTCCACCCACTTGCTTGCAATTACACTCTTGTTCTCCAATCTCTGACAAAATCTTTGGAAATCATTTGCGTCGAGGAGATATTTATGCACCTCTAGGAAATGCTTCCTCCTCTTCTCCTAACAGAAGTCAAAAATAGTGGCTCCTGACTAAGGTGCAGAGCAGATGAAGCTCAAATGGTAGTGGGTTATCCATGTGTCTGCCAACAGCAAAGGAGTAATTTTCCTGCTTCAGGGACACAGCAAAATATCCTGGATATGTAAGTTATAAGGGAGCTTGAGCATATTTCAGATTAAAATCGTTTGAGCAAGCTAGTTCCTGATAATGCTGATAAAATCACTTACTGTATCTGTGCTATAACTTGTGTTATAGACATCCTACAGTAGCCATCGCCTTTTCCTTCAGGAAAAACACTATCAGGAAAATATATGGAGCCTGGGAGAAATGAACAGCTGTGAAAAAGTTTCCACTCAAGCAGTCACGTCTGATAGCAAATTCCAAACCTTTAGCTTGTTTTTCAGTTGAAGATGATGAAGAGAGGCGAGCATAACATGTAGGCAAGTGTCATGCCAGACCTGCTTCAGTGTTTGCAAGGAATCAGGCCCCAGTTAGGTCACCAAAGGCCTGAGCATTATATACCTATTTCACCTGCAAGCTAAATGAACTGTGAACAGTTAAATATTTTTTGAGACCACTAAGCTAAGCTTCAATTTTCATTTCCCCACTCTGGCCATTCGGTTGTCTGTAAATAGTGTACCTGAAGCTACCAATACGTGTAAGTATTTTGAATGATAATCCAGCTTACACTGACAATGAAGTAAGTATCTCACCAGTTCAGTGGATCTAAGCCAGTGAACACTTGGGTGTTGTTGTGGGTTTGCGTGGCAAGGTTTTGGTAGCGGGCAGGCCACAGGGGTGACGGCTTCTGCAAGAAGCTGCGGAAAGCTTCCTGTGTGTCTGACAGAGACAATGCCAGCTGGCTCCAAGACAGACCCACCACTGGCCAAGGCCGAGCACAGTGGTAGCGCCGCTGGGGTAACAGAGTTAAGAAGGAAAAAAAAAAAAACAACCACAGGAGCTGCTGCAGAGAGGAGTGAGAAGACGTAAGAAACTCACCAGACACCAAGGTCAGTGAAGAAGGACAGGGAGGAGATGCTCCAAGTGCCAGAGCAGAGATTCCCCTGCAGCCCATGGTGAAGACCATGATGAGGCAGGCTATCCCCCTGCAGGCCATGGAAGATGATGATGTGGTGTAGAGATTCCACCTGCAGCCCATGGAGGACCCCACGCCAGAGCAGGTGGAGACACTTTAAGGAGGCTGTGACCCCATGGGGAGCCTGTGCTGGAGCAAGCTCCTGGCAGGACCTGTGGCCCCATGGAGAGAAGAGCCCACACCAGAGCAGGTTTGCTGGCAGGACTTGTGACCC
>VWZZ01007709.1:9090-32620 GCA_013399095.1 Psophia crepitans | reverse complement strand
TCCTCCTCCCCGTAGTTAATTTAGAGCCTTTTCAGAGAGTTTCTTTCACTGACACTTCTGTAGGTGTGAGAGCTGAGGTCGTACGCATCTGCGTGTGCCGAGACCCGAGTCTGCAAGGCTCAATGTAACGCTTCTCATTTTTAGCTGGAATTATTCTTAAAGCTCCATGTAAAAGACAAATCTTTTTTTTGGGAGGGGGGTGTAATTTATGAGCGAGACATCCAAGGACGCTTCTTCACCTTTGAATCTTAGTACGGTTTCCTTCTCAAGGGTGGCAGCAACACTTTTATTTAGTCCTGTGAACTTTTTTTTTGAATAGTTCCTCACTTTTAATATAAATCAGTGTATAAAANGTGTATAAAAAGTGAGCGATATTGATGGCTGGGAAGTGGCTCAGTGGCGGGGGGGGGTGTTGGGGCTTTTTCCATTCCATCACAATTTCAGAGTATTTCCAATGCTCATCGGTTGAAGTTTTCCCACATTTTTGTTTCCAAATCCTGCAGTTTGAATGCTTGAAGAGTACCGGATAGCCCAACTAAATTATTAGTTTTTGAAGAGCAGCGCTTGGTCTTTGAAACCGTAGAGTCCAAGAGACTGGACTGCCTCTGTGTCTCTGTTGAACTTTTGAAAATTTATCTTAAAAATGGCAATTTTTGGTGCCCTAAAATCTTTGTATGCACCATAAGTTCTGTTACAGAGATTATAGAGGGGGGGTTACATATAACCGGGAAATATTTTCAGGGAAACCACGTTCCTGCCTCGTGCGAAACGGGTTTGAACGTGGCGCAGCTGTTTCCAGCATTTCCTAGAAAGGTTTTCTGAGTCGGCAAAATGCTCCGCGGGGCCGGTGAGCTGAGAAAGCTTCGCTGCTGAAACTTTAGCTGCATCTCGTACCCAGCGGAAGTCTCTGAAACGTAAAGCTGTCGGATCAGGGGAGGGTTTAAGTGCGGAGGCATTTCTCTCTAGCTCTCACCAAAAGCAAGTGGCACAAATGTCAGGTATTTTTATCCGCACGGACGCGCTTTTTTTGGGGGGGGGGGTAGTCTTCATCTGCGTCTCTGCACCTTTGATTGCGGAGGAGGAAGTTTGTAATCTTACAAACCTATTTGTAATGCGCCAGAGGAGCGTCTGATTTCACACTGTAACGATTCCCGTGTTAGATTATAGTTTGGGTGTCTGCCTCGAAGCAAGGGAATAAGTAGCCGTGTTTGATATCCATCCAGAAAATACATATCTTGGCATACGAGCTGAGTAGTTTATTTAAAGGGATGCTTAAAGCAGGCGGGAGCACGGAAGGTAACAGCCTCTCAACTAAGCTAAAAAAAAAATAAATAAAATCCAGCAAAGTCAGTGCCTACGTGTGTCGCGTTCCAGCGGTTCTAATTAGGAGCTTAACGCCCGTAATCTCGGGCTAGAGCCGCCGTCCTTGCGCGGGGCAGAAGGAGCTTCAGCGAGGCGGGGTCCCGTTTCACCGGGTGACCGGGGTGGGTTTTTCTTGCCGCTGCTCGGCGGAGGGGCGCGGGCAGGGTGCTGACCCCCTCTCTCCGCAGCCGACCTTCCTGGTGGAACTGTCCAGAGTGCTGGCAAACCCCGGCAACAGCCAAGTTGCCCGCGTAGCGGCCGGCCTGCAGATCAAGAACTCGCTGACGTCCAAGGACCCCGACATCAAGGCCCAGTACCAACAGAGATGGCTCGCCATCGACGCCAACGCCCGCAGGGAAGTCAAGAACTACGTAAGTTCGGTGACTTTCGCTTCTCCGCAGCTGGGGGGTGGGATGAGTGACGAGCATCTTCTCCATCCTTTTCCACCTGAGGACTCTCCCGTCAGCCGGCTGCTCCCTTCCAGGAGACACGCGGTGTCTTCTCCTCTTGCTTGGAGCTTATTTAATCCGTAGAAGTAGTTGGGTAAAAACCAAGCAGCAGGTACGAGGCTGCTGCGTTGACATCGCACCCCTAAACGCTTGTACGAGGAGCCGCCGAACAGTCCCGTGCGGCTGCGGGAGGTACTGGGCAGGGCGTCCCCCGCTGGGTGGTTGGAACTGGGTTGGCACTTGCTTTCTCTTCTACTTGAGCCTCAAGCGTTTCATAATCCATATTAACATCTTTGAAGCGTGCTCTCTGTCTGAACACACGTGGTTACGCGAGGCATGGAAAACTTCCAGGGCAGAGTATGGTCAAAAATTTGCCCGTTCCAAGTGGGAATTGATACTCTCAGATTTTCACGCAGATAGGGGATTTGCCTGAGGACTCCTCTGCTTTTTGGTAGCTGAAGGTCAGGACTTGGGATGGCAGAACCGCTGGGTTTAGTGTGTTTTTAGCTGATGGGAACAGCGGTGTGCTTGGGTGTGCAATTGATCCAAGCTGGCCCTACCCTTCCCATCATGTTTTTGTGTTAATATAATCCATATATAGTAAAATTAAGGTTGGGTGAGCGATGGTAACACAACTTCAGCCTGTTGTTTGTGTTGATGGCTGTATGCTGTGAGCAGGAGCTGTCACAGCGGTGTGCACTGGAGCTAACACACCCCAGTTGTTACTGTTTTCCATCGCATGCCGTTAGAAATACAGTATTTGTTAAGTGGATGTATGGAAAATGAAGATGTCCAGCTGGAAACGCTGGTACAAATGCACGCCACTTCGTGCTTTTTTAAGAAACAGTTATTGAAGTCTACACAAAACGAATCATTCTTTCGATGGCAATTAAAATAGAATAAAATTACTGGCTCCTATTCAGATAATCTGGCATTAACAGTCCAGTATTTGGGGGGATTTTTAAACCACAGTTTGTTTAGCTTTCGCAATTTGCTCTATAATAGGAGCCGGCAGGAATTGCTCAGCGAGTCGTTGTTGCGCTGTGCACGGGACAGGGAGGATGTGGTCCAGCCCGTGTAGTCACGCAGCTGTATCGCGCTTCCTGAGAGGGGCGACCGCGGCCGAGGTCGTTTCAAACCTCGTTTGTCGGCGGCGGTGGGCTCGTTTGCAGCGGGCGAAAGCAGAACGAGCGATGCTTTATTGGGGAAGGGGTTTTGTTTGGGGGTACCATCAAGCGATGGTTTCGGTGCCCAGCCAGCGCCCGTCTCTTCGGTCACTGACATCAAACCATCGCCTGCTTATCTCTGTCCCGCAGGTTTTGCAGACGTTGGGTACGGAAACGTACCGGCCCAGCTCAGCCTCCCAGTGCGTGGCCGGCATCGCGTGTGCGGAGATCCCCATGAACCAGTGGCCCGAACTCATTCCCCAGCTGGTAGCGAACGTCACGAATCAGCACAGTACGGAGCACATGAAAGAGTCGACGTTGGAGGCCATCGGATACATCTGTCAGGATATTGTGAGTGTATTTTAAGGAATATTATAATACTTGTCCGGAGGATTCCTCCGTGCCGACGGAACCACGGGCAGTGAGCGCACAAGGACGGTGTCTGAAAGCACCGACCTGCTTTCGCAGCACAAATCCGGGTCACCTTTCCTAAGGTGCGGGTTTAAGTCCGCGTGTCGCTGCGGTCCTGCGGTGGGGAGGGCTGCTGTCACAGAACTTGGGCTGAGCGTCTGTTGTGTAAAAAGTTACAGCTGAGCCGTAAGCGTTGGATCCCTTCCTGTGTTGGGGAACCTTACGAGTACCTTCATCCCGCCCGAGGGGCCCCTTTATTAATGTAGGAATTTTTGACGCGCAGGCGAGAATACGTCGCTCTTTGAGGCGCCTTCTGCAAGAGTCTCGTGGTTTTATCAGCGTAGTTTGGAGTATCGTGATGTTTTGCATCAAGTATCTGGCCTGAATTGTTTCCAAAACCCCCTGTGCGCTGTCTGCCCTACCGCCGAAATCCAAAGTCAGCTGCTGCTTTTCTGGCGCCACCGAATGCCGCAGAGAAGGCGCGTGCGGCGTGTCGCTGGTTGAACCTCCGTGTAGCCGGGCAGAAGGAGAAATCTTGGCTTCGGTGCTTCCGTCAGGCTGCGGGGATTGGTTTCGCTGGGGAGGTCGTTTGCTTTGCGGAGGGTCCGTGAAATAAAAGAGGAAACCTGCAGGGGAGCGCTCCAGGTCAAGGGTTCTCCGTGACAAGTCCCTGCAAGACTTGAGCACGTGTCCGTGTTTCCTCGGATGGCGTGTCGCTGGCCTTTGGATGTTGGGTGCCCTGGCTTGCTGGTTGGGTGTTCTGTAGCCAAGGTCCCTCTTAGGGTTCTGTAGTTTGTGCTGTGGCGCAGTTTGTGGCCGTAGTTTGGGAACCCGCTGCTGGATACGTTCTGGTGCAACGGTTAATACAGTTATTTGGAGATCTTGCGGTCTTAAATTTAAATCTTTAGCCTATGCTCGTAGCTTTATTCTTTAAGCCTTGAGTGCTTAACGGCTGCTCGTCCTTGCTGCGGGTCCAGGCAATATATTTTTGCCCTATATCTGAAAAAGATTTGCAAATTTATCAATAAAAATATCAACTGCAACTGCTGGCGTAGACCTCTGCCCAGTACCTGAAGGAACTGGAGAACGGTGGGGTTTAACGTGCTAATTGGGTGAAGCCAAGCAGTCTGAAGCCTGGTGACCTGTTACTTGAAACAGTTGAGTTTCTTTGGCTTGAACGTGCAGGTTTCTGACTTGAATATCTGGAATACACGTGCCCAGCTCAGCCTCTTCCGTCCCAGAGGCCGTAAAGGCTTGACAGTGTGTGAATTCCTTGTACTGGTGTTCTGGTGCTCCTGGTGAACAAAGGGCTCCTTGACCTTCAGGTCCTAAAACTCGTGCTTGAGATTTCAGGATCAAACTTTGAGGGTACTTTGAAATATGGAGGAAGCTGTTCAACTGGCAAATAACTTTATCAACGCTTCTTCTAGGATCCAGAGCAGCTTCAGGACAAATCCAATGAGATCCTGACAGCCATCATCCAGGGAATGAGAAAGGAAGAGCCCAGCAACAATGTGAAGCTAGCAGCTACTAATGCACTCCTGAACTCTTTGGAATTCACCAAAGCAAACTTTGACAAAGAGGTGAGGGGGAAACGGTAACAATTCTTGGCCTAAAATGCCAGGGCTGAATCCACGGTCTGTGATGAGAAATCATGCACCACGCTGAGTTTTGATGCATAATTCTGTTGCAACTGAGACTTGGATTCGTTTCTGTAAACCCGCTACGTTGTTGGTGTAATGGGGAAACGCTGTGGAAATCCTCAGGGGTTCATTGATGGAAAGGAAGCGTCAGTGACTCTTTCTGGATAAATTTGAACGGACCGTAGAGTTTAGCCTGTTCGCTGCTCTGCTTCCTAATCAAACTCTGCTCTCTAATGCTGCTGTAAGAGCATGAGCTTGGGTCAGCACTTTCTTTCAAGTGGTGTGGCAGCAATCCAGATTTAACTTTGCCTCTGAAAATTGTTGGGGGAGGAAGGCCTGGAAGAGTCATCGGAATAGGGGCCTTGGAGTCTTTTCAGTATGGAAAAATCTGTTGATTTTTCTTTTCCTTCTCAGATTAAGCCTATCCTAGCAGGGAGAGCACGGGGAAGATGAAATTAATACCGAACTTTCAGCATAGAAGGTCTTTTAATGAAAACTTGCCCTAGTCAGCCATGTGGGGGAGTTGGTCGGGATCAACTTGAGTCTCAGAATTGGAGAGGGGAGGTGCATGATCCATTCAGACCGTGTTTCGGTTGGGCTTCAGTACTGTAGATAGCCAGGGCATGAGCCTGTTCCTGCTGACATGCAAGGATAGCCAGGTACTGCCTCTCAGGAGAATTCTCCTGACTGAGTTTTGAGGTTTTCTTGAAGCAGTTGCTGATATAGTTCAGGAAACAGTAGGATTTCTGAGATATTTTTTTTCTTTTTCGTTTTAAAATGGAAGGCTGGAATTCCTGCTTTGGGGAAGAAATGATTTAAAACACTGTCCTGAATGGTAACCTGTGCTGTTCCTTGGTTGTTAGAAGTGCTCTCTGAGTCCAGACTCAAAAGACATCCTCTGCAGGACGGCTTGCAGGGACTTCAGCGCTTTTGTAACACGGTTCTAAAGTTCTTTTATTTCTTCTTCTAGTCTGAAAGGCACTTTATTATGCAAGTAGTCTGTGAAGCAACACAGTGTCCAGATACAAGGGTGAGTGAAAACGATACAAGGGTGGGTGAAAATAAAGGCCCTGCTTTGTCACTGCACCTTTCTGGGGAAGCTGGCTACAGCCCCCAGCACCAAAATGTCAGCTGAAAAGCCTTACGTGAAGTATCCAGTGTTCCGTTAAACCATCGGTGCGCGTGTGGGTGCTCTGACAAAAGGTGGTTTATATCTAAAGTTAGAAATAGTAAACTACTGGGGGGGTTTACATCACTTGTTGTGACTTTATTGGGTATGGAGAGACCGGCAGAAAGGCTGGGGTATTCATCTGTGGGAGGCTGCGGCTGCGCTTGGCGCTCGGAGCGCGCGGGGAGGCCAGGTCTTTGATCCGTTCTCTGCTCTGACAGGTACGGGTGGCTGCCTTACAGAATCTGGTGAAGATAATGTCCCTTTATTACCAGTATATGGAGACATACATGGGTCCTGCGCTTTTTGCTGTGAGTACTCGCGTTTCTCATGTGCAGTTATCTCATCTTCCCGCTTTCCTTTGTCTTAATCCAAGAGGAAAAGTTTCCCTACGTTCCCAATTTTGTTTTCCTTTGGCCGTCACTGCCCGCTGTGAATCCCTGCCAGCAAAATCCGTAACGCCGGCACGGGGTGTCTCAGCCTTGAGACTCCTGAAGTCGGGACGGTGCGGATGGCTTGGCTCGCTCTGCAGCCTCCCGAGGTGCTGATAGCTGATAAACTTCTAAATGAGGAGATTGTCTTCAAGAACAGAAACTCTAATGTGCCGTCCGATTTCAGACAATCTTCAATCTCGTACCCGTTGGCCAAAAGTTGGGGCACGGATTTCGGGGGAAATCGCTTGCTAAAACGCCCTTCTCTCCCCTCCTTTCTTTCCTGTTTCTAAAGATAACGATCGAAGCGATGAAGAGCGACATAGACGAGGTGGCTCTACAGGGAATAGAGTTCTGGTCAAACGTCTGCGATGAGGAGATGGACCTGGCTATAGAGGCGTCTGAGGTGAGCTGTGGAAAAGCGGCGCGTGCCCCGCGATGGTCCGTGTAAAACTGCTGAAATCGTGCCGGGAACCCTGTCGGAACGTCCTTCCGCTCTCCCAAGCGGAACAGCGTGGAGGAGCCCGTCTGAGACATTGCAGCCGCTCTGCGTGTCCATGAAGCCGGGACCCGAGGCCGCACGAAGCCCGCGAGGCCGGGTGCCTCGGCACGGCGTGTGGTACCCAGCTTAGTCTTTAGCTGCTGGTCTGGGCGCCAGCAGCCGTCGCGCCCGGCCGCGGTTCATTTATTGCACTGTTCAAGGCAAACGCGATGGTTGCACAGGGGCTGCCAGCTGGAATTCCCTTTAATAACTGGGTTATTTTCTAGGCTCTGTAGCCTAACGGAGCTCAAATATAACCCCTTTTTGCTTATTAGATGAGGATGAAGGACTTTTTTAGGTGGGCAAAACGGTTTTATCGCCAGCCTGGCTGGGAATTGAAACTACTTGAGCTAAAGCCTCTCTGACAGGTTTGATGAGAACACGCTGTGACATACAAGTGCTAGTTTTCCGCAAACGGTACGTGACAGCTACCTGATTTCTTTTTAGCATTCCAGAGTCAGCTCAAGCTACTCCTGTAAGGTTAACCCAAATGTGCATTAAGCGTGTACGCTGGGCACAGGGTAATACCAGAAAATTCTCAGTGTCGTGAAGGTCTTTGAGCTGTAGCTTCGTTAAGACGTCATCTGGGATTGTTGAGATAAATGTAGCACGTTGAAGGGAAAGCGTTTCTGGAATTACCTGCGGTCTTGGAGGCCGAGTGGACTCTTGCACGCGGACACGCGAGGTTTCGGGGATCGGCGCCTTAGTCCTACCCCAGTGCGCAAAAAGATTGATCCCATTCTGCGTAACACATGATTTAGGAGTTAAGTGTGAAGTTATGGGGCGAAATAAAAGTGATCGTTGTCCCTTGAAACGGATGGGGCTGGAGGTAAGTTTGGGGTGTTGCTCCGCGTGCGGATGCTGTTTGCATAAATGAGCTGTACAGGTCGATAATAGCGTGAGGTTTGAAGGGCTCTAGGTGAATCGTATCCATCTTTAAAAGTAGGTAAATAGATAGTTATGTTGAATGCCCAAAACAGCAGGGGTGAAAGGACAGTCAGCAGCACGTGCATTCAGTTCATACGCTGAAGACCTTTTGCTACTTGTGCGTGGGGTCGCTTGTTAATTATACGTAGCTGCAAACCGAGAATATTTGTGTCTGTGCCCTGTGAGGAGGGGGGCTGTAGGTGTCTGGAATGGCAGTTTGAACTGGCTTATTGAAGGTTTAACTGGGATTGGCGCGGGGTGTCCTTGAGCTCCCTGTGTGTTATGGTAACTTGAAGTTTGCGTGGGGAAGGAGAGGGCGGCGTGTAAAAGAGTATCCACCGGAGTTCCTAATTCAGACCTCGTGCCTCTGTCGCCGCTGAGAATCGTTCTGTAACCCTTGTTTTTTCCAGGCAGCAGAGCAAGGCAGGCCTCCGGAGCACACTAGCAAATTTTACGCCAAGGGAGCGCTACAGTATTTGGTCCCGATTCTAACGCAAACGTTAACGAAACAGGTGAGGTACAAAAATGCAACGGTACGTACCGCGGCTGCCGGGGCAGCGCCGCCGCTGCTGGGGCGCGATGGAGCGAGCTGCCAGTGCTTGGTCAGTCCTCCCTTGCGTAGGTGACTTGGTGATGTGCTTGGCGGTCCCCAGGGGGGTTTAAATCCCCTCGGGTGGTTTTTCGCGGTGTCGTGGCAGTCCCTGGTCTGTGATGAGACATCATGCACCACTCTGACTGAATGATGCATCGGATTTTTAGGGCTGAGACTGTGAGACTGCGAGCGGTGTCGGGTTTGTGCTGAATTCTGTTAACACATGCTTGTATTTATGGTTTCTGATGAGGTTTGATAGTTGTCTGTATTCCTAACGAAATGTTTGTGAAATTAAAGCCAGTATAGAGTCTCTGCGTCATTGGAGATCCAATTTCTGGGGTTCTTGAGCTTTACTTTTTGAACTGTGAAGTCCATGTTTATTTAGCATGTGTTAAGCACTTCACAGGGACTTTTTTGGACTGTGTTTCACAGTCTAATCAAAATTAATGGAATCACTTGCTACAGCAGGTCTAATTATAAAACGAAACTGTTAATTAAGCCATACAGGATGGAGTTCATTTGGCTTTTTGCAATGAACTGGGGAAACGCTTGATGCTCTTCGCGGATCCAGGGAATTGTTTCCCTGTTTGTTTTGTATCGCTGCCCGCTTGGATGCGGAGAGTTAAATTGCGAGAGGTTCTAAAGTGTCTGTTAAAACAGGAAAGATAAAACAGCGAGGAGAATCACAGGTACACAGCTTCAAAGGAATTTGGTAGGTGACTGAGCTAACAGTGGGGGGAAGGAGCAGTTTAACTGGTACAGCGAGGCGATGGCGTGGATCGAAGGAACAAAATCTCAACCTAGATGAGAGAGAGGCAGTTTGGAAGATGCGTGGGGCTGCTCTAGGTGCGTCAGTGGGAGCTAGCAGCCTGGCACCAAGGTGGAAAGGTACGGATGGTGCGAGTAACTCAGGTTGCTTCTCTGCCAGAGATGTAGCTGGTGCTTCCAGACCTGAATTAATGCCTAAATGTAACCCCTGGGAGTGAGGCAGCGTTACCTGCCGTAGATCCAACAGGATGGCGCTGCCTGTGGGCAGTAAGGGACATTTTCCCCCAGACTGACCAGGGGTGCTCTCCTCCTAGGATGAAAATGATGACGACGACGACTGGAACCCCTGCAAAGCAGCAGGAGTCTGCCTCATGCTCCTGGCGACCTGCTGTGAAGATGACATTGTTCCTCACGTGCTGCCCTTTATTAAAGAACACATTAAAAATCCGGACTGGCGATACAGAGATGCAGCTGTGATGGCTTTTGGGTGCATTTTGGAAGGACCAGAGCCTAACCAGCTGAAACCACTAGTCATACAGGTAAGATTGGTTGTGTTTTCTTGAGGCTTGTAGAGCAAAAACTTTCTGATTTGTTTGGAGGAGAACGCTTGCTTTGCACATTGTTCTGACTCTGAGGAAAGGCGGAAGGATGCCACCTTGTAATCGTGTTTTAGAGAGGTTTGGTAGGCCCAGGGCAGATAGTTAGAATCACAGAATCGTTGAGGTTGGAAGAGACCTCCAGGATCATCTAGTCCAACCGTCCCCCCCACCACCTATTCCCCACTAACCCATGTCCCTCAGTACCACATCCAACCTTTCCTTAAACACCCCCAGGGATGGGGACTCCCCCCCTCCCTGGGCAACCCATTCCAAGGCCCGACCACCCTTTCCCAGAAGAAATTTCTCCTCATCTCCAACCTGAACCTCCCCTGATGCAACTTGCGGCCATTCCCCCTTGTCAAAGTTGGGTTGCGTAGCTCTGAGTCACAGGGACGCACAGGCCTTCAGAATACCTGACCCCAGATGTGTCGGTTCTCAAGTCTTCCCCCCTAGGAAATAACTTTATGAATTTTAGAATACACAGGCCATGGCCTGACTGGATCTGGACTGTCCCCCCCTCTCCGATCTGTTCCAAGCGTGTAGGGAATACAGTAAAACCAGAACCAGTGGCAAAGTCGTGCTATTTCCATACACCTCCTGTGATCACACCTTTCTCCTGCCTGCGGTGACCTTCTAGGCAATGCCAACTTTAATAGAACTAATGAAGGACCCCAGCGTTGTGGTTCGAGACACGGCTGCTTGGACCGTGGGCAGGATCTGCGAGATGCTTCCTGAAGCTGCCATCAACGACATTTACCTCGCTCCGCTGCTGCAGTGTCTGATGGAGGGCTTGAGCGCCGAGCCCAGGGTGGCCTCCAACGTGTGCTGGGTAAGGCAGCCCCTCCGCTCTTGGAGGAGGGATAAGTTTCTAGCCGCAAGGGGAACGCAGCTGATATTCATGTGTATGAACGCACACAGGTATATATGTACGTACACACACAGGTTTAGATATACTCAAAGACCTAAATGGATTTCAGAGATGACTCGCGCCTTGGTCATCCAGCGCACGCAAGTGTTGATGAGTGTAAGTTATCTCAGCTCTTGTTTGGCGGTTCTGATAGGAGAGAGGAAAGGAGGAAAAGGGATTTTAAGGAGAAAAACGCTAATGTTCAGAGTGTGGAAGTTGCCTTTGGTTTGAAAATGCTGTGGAAGCTGTCCTTGCACACAGGCATGCTGGGGTTCAGGTTGTTTTTTTTTCTTGGGGTCAGCTGGATTGCTGCCTTAACCTGAAGTGAGAGACAAGAGACCTTGTTTCCCGTTCCCTAAGCCTGCTCCTGCTGGGGTTCCAGAACTGAACTGAGGAGCATGAGACTTCTTTTTTTGTCCACTTACAGCGCTGCAGTCCCTTGGGTTGGTTTGCAAACCCAGGCGTGTCGTCGCCTTGATGCGTGCCTACTACCGAGTAGTGATATCTGATCTTTCACTGTAAAGAGGATGTGTCCCTCACTGCCTTTTAAGAGAGCTGCTCAATAAGAGTTGAGCTGGGGATGAGTATTTGCATGTCAAAACAAGGTTTAGAAATGACAGGATTTGTTCTCTTAGTATTCCAGAGGCTTGAAGGCTCCTAGTCAGTACGGAAGCTTTCCCCCGATCCGCTGATCCTGGCAAAAGTCCATGTAGCTGTGGCTTTTGTCTTCTGAAGATGACGACTGCTATATGTTGTTAGACTGAAACGAAAATCAGGCGGCTTTCAGCTCCTCTAACCCACCTGTCCCCGAGCGGTGACAGTCGCGCTGCAGTTGGGAGTTTGAGCAGTCCGCAGCCTTGTCTAAACTGGGATTTCAACTGGTGGCCATGGTGCTGGGTACGAACCTGTTCGTACCCTGCGAGCTTCAAGCGATCTGCCTTTATTCCACTTGGTTCTTGGCAGCCGCCGGCTGTTGAGAGCAGGAACGCTGTGCGGACGCTTGTCTGCAGGCAGGGTGACTGCCGGGCCCGTTAACGTTACGGTTTAAGTCTTGGGGACGTTTTCACGTTGATCCTGGGCCTTGGGGTGTTTGGAGCTGGGTGTGTTAGAATGAAAACTGTTGGAATATGTTTCTGGGCTTGTGAGGGTAAACTCCTC
The DNA here is from genome assembly GCA_013399095.1 of Psophia crepitans. NCBI lineage: Eukaryota > Metazoa > Chordata > Aves > Gruiformes > Psophiidae > Psophia > Psophia crepitans. Next base: position 20,498 of record VWZZ01007709.1, on the reverse strand, counting down.
TGAGTAATAGCAACGGTTGTTCTGTGTTTCAGGCCTTCTCTAGTCTTGCTGAAGCTGCCTATGAAGCTGCAGATGTAGCTGATGATCAGGAAGAACCAGCAACCTACTGCTTATCCTCTTCATTTGAGCTAATAGTTCAGAAGCTTCTGGAGACTGCAGATAGGTAACACTAAACTGGCTGGCTTACGCTTGGCAATGATGCTTTTTTTTAAATTTTATTACTTCAGGCTGTTGGTCCTCTTTCTCTTGCAGCTTAGATCTGCATGGTGTTTTATCAGAACCAGGCTTTTTGGGTATCACAGAGAATACAGACTTCTAATCCCCAGGAAGAAAGCTATTCACTCAGAATTATTCCTCAGTGTTTTGTCCATATCTGCTTTTAGAAAGTCTGGGGTTTCCTCCAAGAGCGCCCCTTTCATGTTTTACTTTCAAGTCTCCGAGCGCAGTTGAAGGCTGCACATCCTCGTACAGCAGTCGTGGGACTCTTCGAGGCTGGCTGCAAGGCCCCTGGATAGTCAGGACTGCGGCGGGACGGAACCGGACGTCTGCGTGTACCGCGCAGTTCGTTTTACTGCCGCCACGGTGGTGGTTGTGGTGTTACATCCGTTTCCATCAGCGCCAGGTGCTCCCAGAAGAGCTGAGGACCTAGTTAGGCTCGGCACCGTCCTTTTCCCAACTAAGCTGAGATATAAATCGATGAGGCAAAATCTTATTTTTATTTTTTTTTTTTTCAGTTCTGCAGATGCAGAAATAAGGGTAATGCTGTAGTTGTCATCTGCCTTGAAGGTTGCATAAATCTTGACAGCTCAGAGTTCAATCCTTGGATCAGTTCAATCGTCAGTTGAAACCTTTTGCTGCAGGACTGCTGCTTCTTGGATGGTGTCCCTGTCTGAACAGTTCAAAGTCGAAACTCTTCCTGTCTAATTTACATCCAACCGGAGCGTACTGTTTAGCTCAAGGCTCTGAAGCCCATCAGTCATCTCAGCATAGATCTCAGCTGTCTTTATTTCAAATTTAACACCCTCACCGACGTCTGGGAGGGATGTCAGAGAGGTAGTAATGTATGCTGCTCACCTCTCGAGACCATCCCTTTCCAGGCAGGGTAACAGCACGCTGGAAGGTGTGGGCTTTTCTGTTCCTGTGCTTGCTGCCAGGGACCGAAGATGTTGGAAGTCATTATTAATAGCAAATGAGGGGAAAAAAAGGAAATGTTCCGAAAGTGGCTTCACAAATTTCATTTACTTTCAAGTCTCGGAATACAGGAATGCAAGTGCTTCTGCTTGTCACAACACTAAAATTTAGCTGTTACAGATTTACTAAAAAAAAAAAAAAGTCTGTTTCTAAGCAAGCCTGAGCACTGGGAGCTGCAAATACGTTCCTTCTGTTACAGGCCTGACGGACACCAGAATAACCTGAGGAGTTCTGCGTACGAATCTCTGATGGAAATAGTGAAAAACAGTGCCAAGGACTGTTACCCTGCTGTCCAAAAGACAACTCTGGTCATCATGGAACGACTTCAGCAAGTGCTGCAGATGGAGGTGGGCAAAGCCGAGTTTGAAACCCCCGTCTGGGTGAGGGGTTTGGGGGAACACGTGGCTGTGATGGCCCCGTCGTGCCACGGCTTCACCTGGTGTCCACAAATGTGTTTTGGTGCTGACTCCCCGTATTACGGTACCAGGGTTTTATTTTTTTGTATAGATAGATAAATTAAGCTGCTGAACAGTCCTTCTTGTCTTAAATTTGATGGAACCGGTACTTAAAATCGAATCTCTGGGACTCGCGGCGCTGTCAGCACGCTGGGTTTGGGCGGGCGGCCATGCAGGCTTCTCACGTGCGGGGGTTTGTTCTTTTTCAGTCTCATATCCAGAGCACTTCCGACAGAATCCAGTTCAATGATCTTCAGTCTCTCCTTTGTGCTACTCTACAGGTAAGTTCCTGTCTCCTGTGTTGGTGGTTATGGGGAAGAGGCGGTTTTAGAGACGTTTCTGTGTCCCCGAGGGTGCAGACTTGGTCCTGTTGATGAGATCTGAATGAGGAAATTGGATCTTGTGTCCCAGCTGACGTGTGGGAGGTGATACAAGGTTCAGAAGGCTTCGGTAGAGTACGGCTTGGAAAATTTAGGGCAATATGAATAAAGAACACTGTACGCGGCGTGTTAAAGACTGTATATGCTTTCAGATTGGCTCTCGTGTTGGCTACAGGCAGAACAATCGCTTTGGTTGGCACAGACAAAAAAACTCCATAAGGGCTTTAATTTGTTCATCTGCCTCTTGTGGTTGGTGTTCTTATTTAAAATGGCACTAATTAAAATGCACTGAGTGTCCTTGAAATTAAACATCTGGTAATGAACAGCCCACCTGACTCGGAGTACCAGCGCGTTGCAGTTCCTTGCTTACTCCTACAAAGGCCACTGAAAACAGCCGCTTCTTTTTGCCCCAAAACCGCTCAGGAGGTTGATCAGACCGTCCTCCCAAAGACGCGCCGTTGGGTGTCGGAGCTGTCCCGTCCGCGTGGCAGGAAGGGTGGTCCTGTGCTGTCACGCCTCGCTTCTGACAGTCACCAGGCGCCGCTTTAAAGCCCTCTTGTAGGGTGGGTTCAGCATCAACGCGGCGCTCTGGCGCGGAAGAGAGGAGCGTTTTTGGTGGAGCTGTAACAGAGTAGTGTGTAATCATGGCATCCCAGACTGGTTTGGGTGGGAAGGGAGCTCCCAGCCCACCCAGTGCCACCCCCTGCCATGGGCAGGGACACCCCCCACCAGCCCAGGCTGCCCAAAGCCCCATCCAACCTGGCCTTGGGCACTGCCAGGGAGCCAGGGGCAGCCACAGCTTCTCGGGGCACCCTGTGCCAGGGCCTCAGCACCCTCCCAGGGAAGGATTGCTGCCTCCCAGCTCAGCTCCAGCTCCCCTCCTGCAGCTTCAGGCCCTTCCCCTTGGCCTGGCCCCCCCTGCCCTGCAACCAGCCCTTCTCCAGCTTTCCTGCAGCCCCTGCAGGCACTGGGAGGGGCTCCGAGGGCTCCCCGCAACCTTCTCTGCTCCAGGCTGGACAAGCCCAGCTCCCTCAGCCTGGCTCCAGAGCAGAGGGGCTCCAGCCCTCGCAGCATCTCCGGGGCCTCCTCTGGCCTCACTCCAGCAGCTCCGTGTCCTTCCTGCCCTGGGGCCCCCCGAGCTGGAGGCAGCACTGCAGGGGGGTCTCAGCAGAGCGGGGCAGAGGGGCAGAATCCTCTCCCTGGCCCTGCTGCCCACACTGGGTTTGATGCAGCCCAGGACACGGGGGGCTTTCTGGGCTGCCAGCGCACACTGCTCGTGGTGAGCTTCTCATCACCCAGCACCCCCAAGTCCTTCTCCTCGGGGCTGTTCTCAGTCCACAATATGAGCAGAGTATCTCTCTCGACTCGGATGTGTTCCTTTGGTGGTGGTACCTGTTCTCTGCAGTTTTTCTCCCATTCCTGTTAGCGCAGGTAACAGCCTGCTTTTAGCTTCCCGCGCTCTTAAGCGAGGTTAGGAGGTCTCCTGCGTGTTGTCTCCAGGTTGTTTTGAGAAATCATAACTCCATCCCTCTGGTTCAAAAGCCCGTAGCATCAGCTGTGACTTTCACTCTCCAATTTTTAGGGTAATTTTCTCCAATAATGGGCAGGTGGGAACGATCTGTCCTCGCGGTGAGCTTTGGGGCGAGTTCCCTATCCAGAACGGCTCCTTCTGGCACAGAGCGATCGCCGATCTCTTGCAGGACACCTCTGCCTGTGGAAGTGTAGTACAGGTGGAACAGAACCACTAGTTTTAATTAGGTAACATGCTCTTCATTGTCACAGAATCTGAACCTTATGTGTTTACAGTAGTTTCAGCAGATACTTAAATACCGCGGAGTAAAAATCAGCAGGGAGACTTTGTTTTTTCAGCGTTACGTAGTCAAATACGCTCCTCTGTTACGTACTTTTTCCTCTTCTGCTAGAAATAAAATTGTGAACATCCAGCAGGGAAAAAATGTTTGTTGGTATCCAAATGGAACAAGAAAAATGAAGACCAATGATTTAAATAATGCCAGTCTCTTTGGAGTGACTCAGTTTGAAGAATCAGACTTGAAATAGTGATTTTCCTCTGCAGGTTAAGGAATCGGTCTGTCCCCTCACAGGAGGTGCACGTTTATTTTAAATAAGGGTCCATCAAAGCTGTGTGCTGTGGTTCACACCGATGGGCAGAGCTGTAACGGTCGGAGCAGAGCGCTGGTTAAACCCGGGTGTTTACTGGGGGGGGGTTTCCTTGGCCCCTCTGCTCGCTGTACCCCATGTGTGCTCAGCACCCTGCTCTGCTCGTACAGAAATGCAGAGATCAGCTTTGCTGTGCCAACCGTGTTCCCATAAACCTGTTTTGCACTGGTTGTACGTTAATTTATCCTCTGGTCGTCCCGGGTCGGAGAGGTTTGACTGCAGTTAGCAGGGAGGACGTTCTTGGGTCGTGTTTCTGAAGTTTAAGTCTGCGGTTTGGAAGCAAAGCTTACAGACAACCCGGACTTGGCAGTAAGAGGTTGCTGTCACACTGCTGTGATAGAAAAGGGATGGATTTTTTTTTTTTATAGGGCCAAATTTGGGCTGGTCCCATTGAATGCCAGCTTACAGACGGAAAGCCTGGAGAACAGCCTATGCAGCAGGAAAGGTAGATTCGGCTTGTTTTGTAGCTGCGAAATTGAATGCAGCTAAAATGAGCGGGACTTTGCGCCTGCGCTGACAAAGCATATTTTTGCAGCGGCGGAGTTCAGACAGCAGCTTCCTTTTCAGCAGCCCAACGTGGTCACGAGCGTTCGGAGCTGGCGCAGGAGGCGGAAGGGCGCGATTCAGCCTTGCCTAGATCGAAGTAACAGCAATCTCTTTCTCCGTTCCCACCCAGAACGTCCTCCGGAAGGTCCAGCACCAGGATGCTTTGCAGATCTCTGACGTGGTGATGGCATCTCTGCTGAGAATGTTCCAGAGCACGGCAGGCTCGGGGGGCGTGCAGGAGGACGCCCTGATGGCAGTCAGCACTCTGGTAGAAGGTCAGTACTGCGCTGCAGAATGAGGTTGGATTTGGGGCGGGGGGGGGGGGGTAGGCAAAGCTGGGACAGAACTGGTTTGCTTCCTTCTCTTTTTGACTGTATGGCAAAAGACCAGCAGTTCCTGGTTTTGCTGGAGGTCGGGTTTGGACGGCACATCTCGTAGCATCCGTCTGCGAAGCTCTGAGGCTGGCTGCTTACGCTAGGCTGTGTTTGGTGAATGAATGGTTTGTTTTCCGTTAATAACCTAGCTGCAGTGCCAATCCTGCCAGCACAAAAACCCCAAAGCACCCCAGCACTGCTGTGTACGGCGCCCAGCACGACGGGAACCTGCTCTCTTCGTGCTGCTGCGGGATGGATTTGGCGTTACCGTGATGATTCCTACCTCCTACTGCCCGGGGTGGTTTTGTGGAGTTTTGCCAGGGGTGGATTTCCAGTCGTTGTTGCTGTTTAAAAGAAATGGCGGTGGCGAAGATCAGTGTCAGGGTGGGTCAGAACGGGTGAAACAAAATTGGGTTGTGGGCGGTTTGAGCTTCACGGTTCGGTAGATGCTGGTGGCTGTGGCATCGCCTGGAGCTCTAGGAACGCGCTCCGTTGTCAAATGCTCCGTCTGGGTGTGAAAGCTGAGGCGCTGTTGAAAGCCCACGTGTCACCTCGTTGCCGAACGCCGCTGCCTCGTCTCCAGCAAAAGCCCTGCGTGATCTGGGAATGGGTCTTCAGGGGGGGCACTCGGTCAGGAGGCTGCTTTGAGCCTTCCCTCTTTGCCGGGGCCGTTCTCCTGGCTGGCCTGCCGAGGCTCTGAGCCGCTGGCAGGACCCGTTTCTGGTAGAAGTGTGTGCCTGCCTGCTCCGAGAGCACGGGACACCTTGGAAGTGCGGCAGAGTGAGTTTCGGCTTTTTGGGGCAGCCCCTTCCGACGCTGGCGTGTTTTGGAGAGCTGGTCTTTGGCGGGTACCCCTCTGCTCTTGGGAATGTTTAGTAGTGGGATTGCCCGAGGAGGCTGGGAGGTGGTGGAGACCACCGAGTGGGATCATTGCAAGCTAACCAGCAAGTAAAAATGGAAGCGTCCCCTGGTGGGACAGCAACCTTCTCATTTTCGGATAGATACGGCTGCGTGCGCCGTCTGAGCGTAACGCAAGGGACTTGGCGAAGGTAGGAGTTGGCAGAGGAGAGCAGAAATATTTTATGTCCTTTATTGCTTAAATACGCACCTACTGCAGAGTGCGCTGCGGGAACTGCCCAGCTCTGAAGAGGTCGAGCAGCTGTTTCCAAAAAGTCGCTGTTCGCCGCCGTTACGGCAGCAAAGCGATGCCCAAAGCTGTGGGTTTCAGCTGATGTGAAGCAGCGTAACAGCGCCGAGCGCAGTCTGGGGCGTGCTGCCACGTCCCGCTCCCTCGGACGGCAAGATCTCAGCATCCTTTGTGAGCACCGGGCGGGGGTTGTCTGTCTTCAGAGGCCTGCAAAGGGTCGAGCTTTTGTGAGTCTTGGTTTAGTCCGGATGGAGATACTGCGCTGACGCTCGGGTTTTGTGTGAGAGTCGGTTTGGCGGGTACTGGGTTTGGGTGGAATATGATGGTGGGTTTCCGTTTTGTTCAACTCCAGCAAATACGTCGTAGATTGGGATTTATTTTTTTTCCTAACCAGAATATTTTCCCTGCGCAGTCTTAGGTGGAGAGTTTCTGAAGTACATGGATGCCTTCAAGCCGTTCCTTGGCATTGGACTGAAGAACTATGCTGAGTACCAGGTAGAGGTCGAACCAGGCCAGCCCTGTGTTCACAGTCTCTAAATTCTCCTCTGCTCAGAGCTGCTGAGTTTGGCAGGTGTGCATCTGTAAAATGCCGTGGCTTCTGGTGAGGAAACCAAAATTGGAGCCCCGTAGACTTTCCTCTAATTACTGACTGCATGCACAAATTTTGACTCCTGTATTTAATTCAGCAGAAGGCCTTCATTGACTTGACACCCTGTGTTTTGACATATTAGTTGGCCTCAGTGAGGAAAGAGGTTGGCACTGGCTGTGAATTTCCATTCGAAGGTCAAGCCACGGTGCTCGCCGTGGGGTGGGCGGTCAGAGCGCCCGACCGCTGGATTCGGTAGGGTTCGGTCAGCCCCAGTGCCTGTCGCTTCGTGGGCACCTGGATCTCTCACCCTCCCCCTCGGCGAAGCACGTTCAGCTCTTGACAGCTTTGTGATACGAATGGTTAACGAAGCGGGGGCTCGTCGGCTGCTACGTGAGGGTCGTTATTCTCTGCTACGTGAGGGTCGTTATTCTCGGCGCTTTGATGGCCGCGGACTCTCACCACTCCTTAGTGCTTTAATGAGCTGAAGCTGCGAGGATGGAGCCGGAAAGACTGACTCACTGGGTGGGTGTCTTACTCGCTGTTCTATTTGCAGGTTTGTCTGGCTGCAGTGGGCCTGGTTGGTGACTTATGCAGAGTCCTGCAATCCAACATCTTGCCTTTTTGTGACGAGGTTATGCAGCTGCTCCTGGAGAACTTGGGGGTGAGTGTTTACCTTCTCATTAGCCGGTTAGTAACAGTTGGCTTGCACACTGCGAGGAAAGTGGGAGGTGGGAGAAGCAGAAGTGTTAGGCATGCTCTGAAGATCTCGTGTTTGACAACTATCTTGCTTACTATTTGAACGGAATCCAAGTTTATTGGGGGTGAGGATTTACACTTCAAGTAAATGCCTTAATTTATTAGCTCCTCCCCGCCTTGGAAAGAGGCGCGACTGAGTGTAAGCGCTGAAATCTCTTCCAGAACGAAAACGTTCATAGGTCCGTGAAGCCTCAGATTCTCTCGGTGTTCGGCGATATTGCCCTTGCCATCGGAGGAGAATTCAAGAAGTACCTAGACGTCGTGCTGAACACCCTCCAGCAGGCGTCCCAAGCGCAGGTCGATAAGGTAAGCCAGCGGTCCTCGCTGCGGTTCTCCACTGCAACCCCAAACGAGCGAGGGCTGCGCGCGCCTCGTCGGGGCCGCTGCTGACGTGTGCTTCCCCGTGGCCTTTCCAGTCCGACTACGACATGGTGGATTACCTGAACGAGTTGAGGGAGGGATGCCTGGAAGCTTACACCGGCATCATCCAGGGATTGAAGGGAGACCAGGAAAATGTGCACCGTGAGTACCCTGTCCGTCTGCGGCGTTTCCGTGTCTGAAATGACGAAGGGAGGTGGGAAGAACTCTGCTTGGACAAGCTGTTCTGCAGTTGTGGTCGCGTCCATGGGCATATCTTTGTTCGTTCACTTCTGCCTGGGAGCGAACGCTTTGCTCCGTGAGCAGGGAATGGGTTTAGGGCCCTTTCACTAGCAGTTTTTCCCCTTCCTATCTCAGACAGCTCTTCTGGGGCCAGATTCCGGCTGTTTGGGGCCATGCTGAAATCCCTGTTACAGGGCAGACTATTAAACCTGACCTGTGTCTCACCCTGCCATAACAAAGCTGTTTCCTTTCAGCTGATGTGATGCTGGTGCAGCCCAGAGTAGAATTTATTCTGTCTTACATCGACCACATTGCTGGAGATGAGGATCACACCGACGGCGTAGTGGCGTGTGCCGCAGGACTGATAGGGTGAGCATCCCCATCCCGTTCCAGCCGGCAGCGGGCTCCTTAGGTAGATAGAAATCTTTGTACAATGGCCTTAATGTTCAAAACTGCATTTTTCTGGCTGTCCCGAGGTATTTAAGATCAGTTCTGGGGTTTTGCAGTCTGGTGTTGGATGTTCAGCGCAAAGCCTGAAGTGGTTATGTGGGTGAGGCCCTTTGATGGGGTGAAAACCAGTAGGTACCAGTGAAAGCTGGATGCGTGGTACAGAAATTCCAGATCTAGGATTATTTTTTTTAGTATTATTATTTTTTCAAGGATGGTCTGAGCTTAAAAACAAACCACCCTATCCTCAGCTCCCTGGGTACGGAGGAACTTGGGTCAGGGTGCTTTAACCTTTCTATTGAACTTAGGGAGAGCTGATGGGAACATCAGGGAGATCCTTCTTTGGACAGGAGATTGAATGTCTCTGGTTAGTCACACTTTCAGAAAACTGTTCAGCTCTCCTCCTGCTGAAATTAGTGACCATATGCAGCGTTTTAAAAAGGACATTAGCTGTGAGTCAGATTTCTTTTTGCTAGCGAGAGCTGATCAGAGTGGTACTGGCACGTCTGTTTGTGGCGCTCTGCCTCACAGCCTCTTTCTTCTGCAGGGATTTGTGTACAGCGTTTGGAAAAGACGTACTGAAATTAGTAGAAGCTAGACCCATGATACATGAACTGCTAACTGAAGGAAGAAGATCCAAGACGAACAAAACAAAAACCCTCGCTACCTGGGCGACTAAAGAACTGAGAAAACTGAAGAATCAAGCTTGGTAAGGGATTACGCCCACCTCCTTTTCATGTTGCAGAATTATGAAATTGGCTAAACTCCTGAGTCTGAAGGAGCAGCTTCACAAAAGCCTTGTTCTCTAGAAGGTTGTTTCGCATTTATTTTGCTGTAAACAAGCCCCATCTGTAGTCTTGTGTATCAGAACAAATACGAACCCAGGAACGCGGCGAACTGCTGGGCTTTGGGAAGGCCAGATGCAGACTCGAGGGCTTCTTGCTTTGCGAAATGCCTCGGGGACGATCCTGCGCTCCTCTGAACGCGGTGTGACTGAGCCCGGTGACGACTCAGCCCCACTCGGAGCTCAGGGAGTGTCTCTTGGCCCTGGGCTTCAGTTTTGGGCAGTCCCCGAGGAGCGGGGAGCTGGACTCTGACCCTTACGGGTCAGTGGTGTGCCCAGGCTGCCAGGAAGGGCACCCGTGTCCTGGGGGGCACCAAGCCCGGCATGGCCAGCCGGGCCAGGGACGGGATGGTCCCACCCTGCCCTGTGCTGGGGCGGCCTCACCTCCAGTGCTGGGGGCAGGTTTGGGCGCCACAGCACAAAAAGGGCATAAAACTGTTGGGGAGTGTCCAGAGGAGGGAACAAAGGTGGGGAAGGGTCTGGAGGGGCAGGCGTGTGAGGAGAGGCTGAAGGGCCTGGGCTGGTTCAGCCTGGAGAAGAGGAGGCTGAGGGCAGAGCTCATGGGGCCTCCAGCTTCCTCCCGAGGGGGAGCCAAGGGGCAGGCGCTGATCTCCTCCCTCTGGGGCCCAGCGACAGAACCCCAGGGAACGGCCTGGAGCTGCCCCAGGGGAGGGTCAGGGTGGGGATCAGGAGAAGGTTCTTCCCCCAGAGGGTGGTGGGGCCCTGGCACAGGCTCCCCAGGGCAGTGGTCACCGCCCCGAGCTGGGCTGAGTTCAAGCAGCGTCTGGCCAACGCTCTCAGCCATCTGCTGGGATGGGGCTGGGCCTGTGTGGGGCCAGGGGTTGGGCTGGGGGGCCCTTCCAACGCGGGGTGTTCTGTGGTTCCTCCCCACTCGAGATGCTCCACGGACAGTCTGTGGTCCCACCAAAGCGCCTTTTAAAGGAGCGGATTGTAGAGCGGGACCTGACGGTGTATCTGCGTTTGGGGGAGTAAATCTGCTCCAGCTCTGCCACCCCACCGGCAGATGTTCCTGGGCATCCCGAGCATCTCTCTTTTAATCCGTTTTTACTGCTAGCTTTGTCTCCCCAGCGTGGAGTTTTGGGTTGGTTTTGATGAACCCTCTTTGCTTACAGATCTGTTACCATTGGGATGACACCTGAGACCCCCACTGGAAATCTCCAATCTTTTGAAAAAACCCGGAAGTGAGGAGTGTGCACGGATGCTGAATGTTTGGGAATGAGAGGATGAGTGAGTGAGGCTTGAAACACACCACATTGAAAATCCCGCCACGGCAACAGCGCTGTTAGCGAGCTGAGCACTGATCTGCGTAGGAAACCTGGGATCGGCCGTCCTCGGGAAGAGGAAACGCCCCGATTTTCTGTCCGAGCGATGAGCAAGTCTCTTCTTCCGACAGACCAGGACTAGCTTCTCTGTCGTGGCCGGCGCAGAAGGGGAAAACCGGCCGGTTTGGAGGAGAAGAAGCTGGGTTCAACTGTGGTGCTCTGTCTGAGGTCTGGCTTTGGCTGCTGGAGGGAGATGGATGGAGCCGGGGGCTCCGGCCGCCTGCTGTAACCTTTGCCGCACGATGCTGTCGGTGCATGGGATGGAAGGAGGGGGTGAAGGATTTTCAGTCTAGGAGTGAGTGTGTGTGAATGAGGCGGTATCCACATTCTCAACTTCAAGTCATTGCAGTTTATCTTTTCCCAAAATGAAAAAAAAAAAAAAAAAAGAAAAAAAGAGAAAAAAAAGAGAAAAAAAAAAAGAAAAAATAATAAAAAGGGTTAGCTGTTGCATTTCATAAACTAACCGAAGTTCAGTCTACTGATGCAGCGTAAGAGAGATGATAAAGGTGATAAAGGAGGAGAAAAAGAGGAGAAAAAAAAAACTAAAAAAAAAAAAAG
>VWZZ01007707.1:521375-556825 GCA_013399095.1 Psophia crepitans | reverse complement strand
CCCCATAGACTTGTGTGTATCTACATGGTGTTNCCTCAGTACCCTTGGGTGGGTCCCATACAGCCCCATAGACTTGTCTGTATCTACATGGTGTAGCAGGTCAATAAGCACTTCACTTTGGGTCATGGAGGCTTCATTCTGTTCCTCGTCTCTGTCTTCCAGCTCAGAGGGCTGGGTACCCAGAGAACAACTGGTCTTACTTCTAAAGACTGAGGCAAAGGCAGCATTAAGTACTTCAGTCTTTTCCTCATTCTTTGTCACTATGTTTCCCCCTGCATCCAATGAAGCCCTCCTTAGCCCTCCTTTTGTTGTCAATGTCTTTATAGAAATACTTTTTATTGCCTGTAATGGCAATAGCCAGAATAAGTTCTAGTTGGGCTTTGGCTTTTCTAATTTTCTCCTCACGTAGCCTAATGACATCTTTGTAGTCCTCATGAGTTGCCTGCCCCTTCTTCCAAAGGTCATAAACTCTCCATTTTTTTCCTGACTTCCAGCCAAATTCTCTGTTCAGCCAGGCCGGTCTTCTTCCCTGTCAGCTTATTTTTTGGCACATGGGGATGGCCTGCTCCTGTGCCTTTAAGATTTCCTTCTTGAAGTATGTTGAGCCTTCCTGGACTCCTTTGCCCTTCAGGATTGTCTCCCAAGGGACTCTGTCAACCAGGTTCCTAAACAGGCCAAAGTCTACCCTCCAGAAGTCCAAGATAGCAGTTCTATTGAGCCCCTATCTTACTTCTCCAGGAAATGAAAACTCTACCATTTCATGACTGTTATGCCCAAGACATCCTCCAACCATCGCATCACCCTCAAGAGTTTGTAGCCCTCCATTGCAGAACTCTGGTTGTGCAAGCTGTCCCATCACATTTCTGTGATGGCAACTATATCATAGTTTTCCTGCTGCACAATGGCTTCCAGCTTCTCCAGTTTGCTGCCCATGCTGTTTGCATTGGTGTAGATGCACTTCAGCTGGGCTATTGATCCTGCCACTTTTTTGAGAATCATAGAATCATAGAATGACTTGGGTTGGAAGGGACCTTAAAGGATCATCTGGTTCCAACCCTTCTGCCATAGGCAGGGATGCCACCCACTAGATCAGCTTGGCCAGGGCCCCATCCAACCTGGCCTGGAACACTGCCAGGGATGGGGCCTCCACAACTTCTCTGGGCAACCTGTCCCAGTGCCTCACCACCCTCACAGGGAAGAATTTCCTCCTAATGACTATTCTAAATCTATTCTCTTTTAGTTTAAACCCATTGTTCTTTGTCTTATCATTATCTACCTACATTATCTACCTTACCATTATCTAACTACAACTACTGTTGTAGTTACTTCCCACCACAAATGGAAACAGGTGGGCTCTCTCACACACCTTAAAACCTTCACACAAGCAGTATAGAAAACTCTCAGGTACAGTTTTCTCAAGTACTACTTTCAAGGCCTGCCAAACCCTCTGTCCTGTCCTCCAGCTAGCAGGCTGAACACAACACATTTGAATGTCATCCCAGCCCACGCAAAGCCACAAAGTGCCAAAGACCATTTGCTGTCTGCAGACCTCTGGACAATAGCTATCTTTTAAGCCCAGCCTCTGTAACTGTAAAGCTATTTGCCACACAGCAGAGAAAAGTTGGGAACTCTTTGCCTCATTTTGTATTCTATGTTTCTTCCTGAGTTGCTTCCTCAGACAAGGACAGACATCTCATCTGTAAAGTGTCCCATCAACTTCCAAGCATTATGTCTTGGATCCCAGTTCTTTTCTTAACAGGGTTAAACTCAGACCGTTATTAGACAAACTGAATCCAACACGCACATGTTGCCAGACAAATTGGATTTGCTTTCACTCAGTTAATTAGGATAAGCTTCCATTCTCACATCAACTGTTTTGCATTCATATGCAGGCACGGTCTCCTCTTCTGCTTCCTGCAATTGCCAGCATGAGGCCAGCAGATTTTCAGACATGCACCTCATGGTCTTTCTATGGCTGATTCAGAACCACCTCCTGGTTCTCACAAGACTCAACGCTTTGATATCTAACACCTGCCGGAGAGGATATCTCAGTGGTCATTGTCATATCTCAGCCCTTCAAAAAAACACTACCACCACAAAACCCAATCAAACAAAAATCACCCAAGAAAGAAGAAAGCAAGTTTTTGAAGAAGAAAACATCTTTCTTTTTTCACTTTGTCCCAAGCAAACAGATAGCTTTGACCCTCTTGTAGGCCAGCACAGATTGACTCAGGAAATCATAAACAAGCAGTGGGCTACAGAACATCCATCCCAGAACTTGGCAGTGCTGTGGTTGCTAGCTAATCAAAAGAGCCACATAAACATCATTATTTTATAATTATTATCCAAAGGTCCCTGTTTGCTGGATCCCAAAGCAGGCACTAAGCGTGGCTGTTCTAGCAGGGGAGCTCAGCTCAGAATGAAGACCTTTCTTTTGCAAATGTTAAGCATCATATCAAATCCTCTTCTTTCTTCTCTCCCTTCTCCCCTACGTGTTCTGTAGACCTGATGTGCAATGTTATTTCTTATAGCTGCACAAAGTTCTGCAGAATAAGGCCATATTCCCTCATCTACACTCATCAACTTAGCCCCCTTCTTTTAAGATAGATGCAAACACACAGGAGCCTAAAGGGCTGCAAAAGCTGAATCTTAATCAGAGATATTTGGTTATACCAAGGTCCCAAGAACATCTTTACCTAGCGGCAACCTTTGTCTTTCAACTTCTCTTCCATGTGTTTTCCTTTGAATCTCTTAAGTCCATGCAGCTTCTTAATCAAATCACCAAAAATGTGTTGAACAAAATAATCAGCTTGTGATTACATTTTAAGGGATAAATAGCACATGACCAGCATTAATCACTCAGTACACCCCGGGTGGGTGGCTAATTCCCAAGGACTTTCAATAAAATCTAGAAAGTGTTATATTTTCCCCTGAACACCATAGCCTTCAAACAAATCAAAAGGAATTTTTTTCTTAAGTCTAATTTCTTAACACTGCAGATCTCAGAATAAAATTGACAATGCAACTAATAACAACATTTTAAAGTTATTATCCCCACTGTAGTCCTATAGGATTTTATTAGAGCTAATGCAATTCCCCCAGATTCTAATGATAAAAACGCACTTTTCAAATCATCTTACAGGCATACCATTGTCATTGCTGCACTTATTGGCTTTCTTAAATATCAAAATATATCAAGGAGGAGGAAGAGATTCTTTTAGCAGTTACATTTCCCGCTAAACATTATATTAACGATGCTCTAGCATACCTCTGGGACAGATAGATTTAAGTCTGGGGAGACAAAAGAAGGAAAGGTCAAGGGGTGGGTCATTACAAACTAGTCAGTGATCAATCCTGGCTGAAAACAGGACACTTTAGTTCACATACTACAGAAAACCCCAGCCCCCATTGCACTGTGTTGTGTTATGCTCGCTGCTTGTCCATTACACAATGTAGTTTTAAGAAGTGCACCCTACAGATTGTGACTGCTTTACAAATATCCTCATCAAGCCGAAGTGTTCAGTTGTTGCAGCGCAGTGGGTGGAGGGGGGGATATAATCTTTAAAAATAGATCCTCAAGTCTTTTCTTAGATTGCAAAAAAATTCTTAAAAAAAAAGAAATCCAAGCTACCACACACTCCTCCGTTCGTCTGAAAATGATTTGTTGGCAAGAATAGAAGTTTGGTTTCCAAGGTACAGTGAAAGAGCATAGAGACGGCCTGAGGTATGGGATAAATATGCCGTATTTCTCAGTTACACAAGGTGCCGTAGCTAAGGGGAGATGCAGAGGGGGTACCAGCATGAAGATGCTTGCCAAAACCACCCGAGAGCATTTTGTATGTAGTGCCTTGTGTTCGAAAGCGGAGTACAGGTGACTCACCCTGCCAAGACGTGTGCCAGCCGCTCTGCAGCATATGGACGAGACACTGCAAGGCTAAGAAATCCTTTACGGCTTGCTCAGACAAAATCCATGTGCCAGCTGCCCCTTGAATGGGGACAGGCTTCCTCCAGCTTTCAGGAGGAACCCAGTGGCACTTACATTGCTCGCGATCCCTCAATGGACCTGGAGCCTGCAGGGGTTTCTGGTAGCAATGGTGCTGTTACTGCAGCGAACAGTATTCAGGGACCAGCAGTCCTGCAAGGTCCTTTCACAAGCCATTGTCCTTCACTGAAGGACATTCATGCAGAAATACAGCCAAAGCTGCCAAATGTACTAAGGGACGGCCCTCAGCAGGGAGGGCTGCCACACACACGGGGAATTTAAAAAAACAGACAAAAGTTGCGTGTAGGTGAATGAAACTTAGAGGCTTGGGGTGGCTGTGCCCTGTAGAGCCCCTTGGAAGAGAAGATGAATTTAATTCCATTTTTCAGAGACAAAATCTGATGGCTCTGAGGCTCCTCCTGAGCCTGGGGCAATGCATTAGAGGTTATTATGAGAGAAAGGTTTGTATGAGCAGTCATTTCCCATAATGAGATGTTTTGTGGGGGTCATGGCCCGTGATGGAATGGGTTTCACAAAGATAGGAGTCGTCTTAGAGCTATTTTCCACTGAGATGCCTGTTCTCCTGCTCATCCTGCAGACCAGAGGCTCTCAGATTGATGACAACCGACTCTTTAGATGCTGGTGTCAGGTCTGCCTGGCTTCCCTGTTGCATCTTGGTCTTTGCCATTTATCCATACAAGGTCCTCCTCTTTCCTCCTCTGGACTCAAAGGGTCCTGGCACCCAACTGCAAAGGGGACATCATCACTCTAGATGGCAGTCAGAGCTAAACCACCTTGTCAACAAGCCAAAAAGGAGAGGTGAGAAGACAACACAGAGGCTGAAGAGGAGGTAGTGGTGTCCTTCAGGCTGCCATGCCTGGAGCAGCCCTGGGAGGGCTCCAGCATGTGAAGTTAGATTCCAGATCGACTGTGTTGATCATTGTTTCATGCAGCCTGGAAAGGTTCACTTTTTGACCCAGATTTCCTTGCCAAGTCCTTTCTCCAGACACTGTTTTTAGCATAAAATAATTTCTTTGTCTATCAGTCAATCAGTCCTACTGATGTTGAACCCTTACTGCAATATTGCCTGTGATCGGATACACAACAGTGAAAAATGGCCATTTAATTTCATCTCAACTTTTTGTCTTCAGGAAGAAGACACCTCATCTCTCCCTTGTCCAGAGAAGCCTCTCATCCCACATTTTCCGTGCCACAGCTCATGTGAGCTTCTGCTCAAGCTAGTGATATGAAGGCCAGCCAAGGGCAAGGAGATGTCCAGGATACACCACAGAGAAAGTACCCAGCAGACACTCATATATACATATTTTCTTCTCCTTTGACAGCCACAAGTACCTTTGCATTCCTGTTTTACCCCATAAAAACTCCCAGCCCTAGAACTTAGGCTTTTTCCAGGTGGGGCGAGCTGGACCCAGCTGGAAACATCTACAACCTTCTGTGATGAGTGGGGAAAGACACCAGCTTTTTGTGTGTCTGTTCTGAGTGTGTCCTTACAGCCTGTGTGAGTGGCAGGGGAAGGACAAATAGAATGAAAGAAACCAAGACCCAGACCTATCCTTATCTGAATAGCTTACAGTGCACCCAAAGCTTCTTGCAGGTTATTTTGAAGTGCACCCGTGTAAGTCAATTGTGTAGGTCAATGGAGAAAAAAAGAAAAGCCATAAAACACCAAAAGATTTTCTGTATCTCCACTTAAAACCATAGCCCAGAGGTCCCCCAGCTCAGCAATGCCCTAGCCAGACAGGGCCTAGCTCAGACACTTCTCTGTTTGACTGGGACATCCATCCAGAGGCGCTCCTGCCCCAGCATCCAAGCCCTGGTCCTGCTGGAGACCCAGCACTGGCACAGGAAGGTAGAGAAACTCCTTGCAGGGTCAGCTTTTGGAGAGGGTCAGAGCAGCCCTCATGCAACACCTTGGGAAAGACAGATATAACCCATTCCTGGGTGCATGCCATAACACCCGTTAGACCCCTTGCTTCCCCTCCCTCCAGCCCCACAATTCAGTTTTGTCTTCTATGGGATTCACCTTGTGGAGAATAGCTGCTGGAAGCCCTTCACCTGGGACTTTGGGCTTAGGCTGCCTGCTAGGTCTCTTTAGAGCATCTTAAGGAGAGCTTTCGACATTCCACAAAGCCCCACATCTCTCCACATGCCATGCAGGTGCTGTTTTATTTGCTCCTCCTTCCCTACCTCTCTCTCTGGATCCTAATTTCAAATTATTTTTATATATTCTACCCATTTGTCCCCATCCTGTCAGTCTTACTGTAAGTCTTGCCATCTGATACTCACCCATGCTCAGAGCAGAAAGGGCATGAGAAGTTAGAATCACAGAATCATTAAGTTTGCAACAGATCTCAAGGATCATCTAGTCCAACCGTCCCCCCACCACCTATTACCCACTAAACCATGTCCCTAAGTACCACATCCAACCTTTCCTTAAACACCCCTAGGGGTGATGACTCCACCACCTCCCTGGGCAACCCGTTCCAATGCCTAACCAGGACGTGACAGACTCAACGCCTAACCAAGTTGTGACGGACACCCCTGTTCTGAGTGAGTGAACAGCACTTTGGTTGAGGCATTGCCGAGAAGTGGCCCTGACCACAACCATCCCTGCTGTGCAAACTGTGAGAACTGCACTAGGCTGCATCATCTCAAGAACTAAGGAATCTAGGCCGTGTCTTACCAGGAGCTAACAGCGCCAGCCCGGGCTGGGACTAGACAAAACTAAAACTGCTACAGCTGCACACCGGCACATACACCACAGGCGGAGGGGGGGTTGACTACAGATCAGTCACATTACACTATAAAAAGTCTGTAGTTCCTTTGAGCCCTTTGAGCTCTCCTGCACAGCACCAGGCTGCACAGGGGCCTGTGATCTCCCCTTAGCAGAGATGCGTCTCTAAGGTTACCCCTTGAGGTTGAGAGACCCCTTACCCAACATCTGATATCTAGAATGAGGTAAGCGATACTCTATGCTGGGCCTAAAAGTATATTGTACGCTAGCAACATTTATATTTTATATACATATATATCTCCAGCTATAGCTTAATTATTAGAATGTAGTAAATAGTAGAGTGTTTGGGCGTTGTTGAAGTCACTGTCCAAATCATTCTCTAATCACCATCTAATTTATCATTTAAATGATTGAAATCATTGCCAAATCATTGTCATATCATTGTCAAATCATTGTCAAATCACCGTTTAACTAACATCCAATTATTGCTTATTAACCACTTGACTATCATTTGATTTTCACTCAACCTTCGATTAATTACCACATGATCATCATTTGATCATTAATAAAACCTTTTTAGTCACCCCCATAACGATGACTTAATAATTCACCTGCGACAGAGTCTCAACCACAAAGTGAGGGAACTCATTATGCAAAGTCTCTACGGCATATTTAGCCCTAAAGCCCCCAGCTGTCCCCAAAGGTCACCGCGCCGTTACACCACGCTCCCTACAGAGCAGGGTGTTACTATCAGCTCTCCATTGAAGCCGAGGTGGAAGTGTGTGTGATTCACAACACTGATAGCATCTAACGGCTGGGTGATTTTCCTTTAATAAACCTTTCCCGAACCAAACTATTTTTCCTTTCTGTGTTCCCACCCCTCATCCTGCTTCCGCAAATAAAGGCATTTCCTATTGCGGCCAGAGGAACACTCCGTCGCAGCACCGAAATTTCCTACAGCCTCCCCAGCGTTTGTCCCCTGAAATGCCCCAATATGTATGAAGGCTTTCATAAAGCCAAAGTGCTCACGGGAACGCTCGGAGCAGAGATCAGTAAAGTCAACCAACACGTGGCTGGGTCAGCTTTTCTCCTTGCACACCACCAGCATTGAGTGGTGGAGGTGGGGAGCGGAGGAGGAAAGAGGCACGACGTTGTGCTGAAGCAATGGTCTGTCTCCCCCCACTCAGCAATCCCAAGTTCCATAAACTCTGGGCTTTTGTTTGAAATCCCTGGTTTCTCTGGCGTGTTTGTTGACGTGTGCAGCTAATCTATTGGGCAGGTCAAATAGTTTATTAATGTTCAGGGGAGTTACTTTGCATCCTGATTATATAATTTAGCTTTTTCTTGCAGAACTCCACTATGTTTGGGTATTAAACTCTTTATTCTCTTTTTTTTTTTCTTTTTCTCTCCCCACACAATAGGTATGAACAGGGGCTATTCCTGCTGGAGGAAAATCACTGGACTGTGCTTGCTATCTCACCCAGAGCACGGGGGTGACGTGATAGGTGCTGTCACTTGTGTTTTGCTCACTGGAAAGGTCCCACCCAAGCCCCGTGTGTACGCATCAAGCGGGGGCCCCTGCTGTGAAGAGGTAAGGGGGTAAGGGATGACACACGGTGTTTTAGTGGCAGCGCAGGACTGGCAGTGCCTGCCTGGCCCATCGAAGGGCTGCGGGACCTGGCTGGAGGGATGGTTGCAGATGGATTTCAGGCTGGGCTGTGCAGCTCCTGGGGGAAGCAGCAGCACTGCGCTTCAGCAGAAATTTTTATTATTATTATTATTTGATTTGACTTTTTCTTGCCTGTAAAAGATTGCTGCAAACACTGAGCTTTTAAATTAAAGGGAGTTAATGAAAGTGTACCTGTGATAACTATTACCGTATCCCTTGTACATTCAACAGTCGCATTAAGATGATTTCTTATTATCTCTAAATCCATTCCAGAAGCATGTTCTCCCTGTTACAGCCCTCCTGTGCACCATCGCAACTGCGGGTTTGCTGCCCAGCATGGCAGGAGGAAAAAGAAAAAAAAAAAAAAGGCTGACTGTGTTGCTACAACCTTGACTTGGATTTTTTATGATTTTTTTTTTTTGCCAAGAGATACGAGCTGGGGCTTACCAGGAACCCTGCTCAACATTTCCCTCGGATAAAGTGTGTTCGTGTACCCACATCCCCTGGGCATTCTTAATGCAAATGGAGACTTCACCTAAAACGAGAGGAGATCTTTCTTTTGTTATAAGAATAGCAATGCAGCTTTCGGCTGAGTGTGCCGCCTGGTACGAAACGGTATCAAACAAGACAAAAATGGAATATCGTGTTGGTGTAGCCAAGGCTGCTGCAACCACTTCAGTCCCTGGAGGAGTTGATTAGGCAGAGTTTACTAGCAAGGCAGACCGTCCAAAATATATTTGGTGCATTGTCAGTCACAGGTAGCCCATGAAATATGCATTTTCATACAGCAGCCGCTCCGTTTCGATTGAACCAGGCATTCCTCCCCGAGCATCTCTCTCTGATACAGCTGGGGGATTTTGTCAGTGATTTGGTTTTGGCTAATTTATCTCACACATCCAGTGATCGGTAACAAGGTGGATCACAAGCCAGAGGTCAGATCTGTGACTCCCAGCTTCACTTCGTCAGAGTGACAAATGAGTGGCCGCTAATTGTTCTTATCGGAGAGGAGAAGCTGAGGAGGCACAGAAAACCCTTTCCACTTCTCACTGCCACTGTCTGCTGTGGAGGGGGCGGCCCCATCCTGATTCATCAATCGTTGCCAATTCATATTGCTTGGCTTTGTGGTGGGGGATATTTCTTTACTGAGAGAAGCCCCATGCCTGTTGATGTTTAAGAGGCATTTGGACAATGCCCTTAAAATGCTTCAACTGTTGGTCAGCCCTGATACGGTCAGGCAGTTGGACTAGATGATCACTGTAAGTCCCTTCCAACTGAACTATCTTCCTCCCGAGGGGGAGCGAAGGGGCAGGCGCTGATCTCCTCCCTCTGGTGACCAGCAATAGAACCCGAGGGAACAGCATGGAGCTGCCCCAGGGGAGGGTTAGGGTGGAGATCAGGAAAAGGTTCTTCCCCCGGAGGGTGGTGGGGCCCTGGCACAGGCTCCCCAGGGCAGTGGTCACCGCCCCGAGCTGGGCTGAGTTCAAGCAGCGTCTGCACAACGCTCTCAGTCATCTGCTGTGATTGGACACATCAATCACAATCAAACACATCCAGCTCCTGTGGAGCCAGGAGCTGGACTCGATGATCCTTATAGATTCCTTCCAACTCGGGATATCCTTTGATCCTCTGATTTGATTCTACTCTATTCTAGTCCAGCCTGTACTATGCTATACTATGCTATGCTGTGCTGTGCTATTCTGTATTGGGTTTTTTCATCCCACAAGCACACAGTCCACAAGGTGAGGGAAGGACATAGGGCAAGGTAACATGTTCCCTTGATCAAGTCATTGGGGTTGATACACACTGCGGCTGTCACAATAGGACTGGACCACCAGTAGCTTCACGACCTCCTCTTTTAATGTGAATTATAGTATCACCAAGACGGAGGCTTGAAAAGAGTTAGGAATTGTCTTTATATCTTCATGTGGAAGTCAGAAATAGAGCTGCTGAAGTGTTTCCTCCTGGAAAAGACTGTGGAGTACAAATAAACTTCAGGTTCAGCCAAGCAAGGCTGTGTTTACACATGTGTGAGACAGTCACCTCAAAGTCCTGGGCTCTGCAGGGCAGTCTGATGGACATTGTCCTCCTAGGAAGTCTAAATCTGCCCCCAGATCTCACCTACCTGGACATCAGCAACATTCATGATGTCCCAGATATGGTAGAGAGACCAAAACCACCACAACTGCTTTGACAAAACACCACACCGCCATGGAGCTGGGAGGTCCTGTGCCAATCTGCAGTGCTAAGATTTGATGTGACCTTTAGTGCCTGGAAGAGGAGCTGGGAGCCACGTCGCCAGCGTCGAGCAGGGAAACGTGGCATTTAGCGAAGCTTAACGTCTTGCTGCACGGCAGCGCTTCGCACTCAGTGTTTTACATGTAGCACTGGGACTGTGTATAAAGATGTTGTCACTAAGCAACAAAACAAGGATTTTCCATGAGATAGTAAGATGATACTAAATCTCCTTCCCTTCTCCCTCCTCTCCAATGCACCAAGGTCAGCAGAAGCCAGAGTCTTGCCTATGTGTTGGCTGGGAGCCGGTGAGAGGACTGAAAATAAGGGAAGAGAGGAGAAGAGTATTGTGGGCTAATTCAAACCAGATGTGCCAGGCAGGGCTCTTATTCTCCTTCCTGTGCCTAACCTTGAAATAAGGCCGGCAGCAGAGCAGGGCAGAGGGGGGACAAGACTTGAGTGGGTGAAATATGCACTTGAGAAAACTCCTGTTTTCAGGAGGGCTTCATCTGCAGCATGGATCCTCTCTGACTGCTCCAGAACCCGAAACTGAGGTCAAACAGACAAAACAGTACAGTCTTGCTGCAGAGCAGTGACACAAAGAAGAACGAGGGATGACAAAATAAATAAATCTGATGTCAGAAAAAATTCCCTGAAACTGAAAATCCGAAGAGGCAAGGGGGGAAAGAGGTTTGGAGCCAAGCCTTACAACAGAGCCTTGAGCAGCAACAGCGGTAACGCAGGCTGGCATGGGGGTGTCTGCCTGGCCTGTGATCTGTGCCCCACATTGTTGCTCGTTGCATGGCCACCAGAAGAACCAGCCGATGTCCCCAGCATGATGACCCCAGTAACAGCGATGGGTGGCACATTTCCATTGGCGTCCTCGATGTGCAAACAGATAGAGCATCACCTCCCAGCTGCCAAAACACTGCCGCCTTATCTACAGCGCAGCAAGGGGTGCAGGGAAAAGAGAGAGGGAAAATATGACCGGGCTCATTCGGTAACAGCTTGTAACGCCTCTCAGCCCAGGGTCTCATCGGAGCAGGTTTGCACAAAGCCAAGATAAAACTGCAGCAGGTTTCCTTCTTCCCCTGGACATTTTACATCGGTGGTCCCCAGGAGACCTGTATTTCCCTGTCATGTGGCTCCTTGCTGACATACCGCGTGATGTCCTGCTCGCCCAGAAGGTCACTGTGCACCTGGCCGATGGTGTGCACAGTGAAAAGGAAAAATACTGGGAATGAGCACAGTCCTGGTATATGTAGCACAGCAGCGCTGGAGAGCCCACGTACAAACCTGGTCCCCATAGAACTGCCCCTTGGATGGGGAGGGAAAAGGTTTTGTTCTAGTCCACCTCCAAAGAAATGAGGCTCCTGTGGTGGCGCTGATCACATGCAGAGGTGTCTCCTTGGGTGCTTTTAAACCTCTAAACACATTAGCTAACTTCATCCATGTTTGATGGGGGGGTCAGGGGGATTTATCTCACCCAAATGCAGTGGTCTGGTAAGTGGATGCCTCCATCTCAACCAGTCATCTTGGCCTCTCTTTATAGCCACTGGCAAAAACCAGGCATTTCAGGTTGGAAACATGAATTTTCTGATGCAGGGTGGGTGTTTCCTCACAGACCCCCTTTCTGCCTATGGGTTTCCTGAAGAGCACAGATGACTGTCCTGTAAATCACTACGACTCATCATGTGGCCCCTGTTCATATCTAGTGGTTTTAAATAAGGAGGCTTGTGTTAACAACATCAATGATCCCTCCTGTTGTTTCTGCCAACAGAGCTTGTGTGACCCCAAGCCCTCAACATGGACTGACCACAAGCCTTAGAGGACATGATTTTATACTGAAACCAACAGCAGCATTTGGAGAGCTATACAAAAGGGAAAATCTGGTAGATTTACCCAATATTTGTAATGAAAATAGTATCCCAAAGCATTTGCATATATTTTGTCTTTCTTTTGTGCTAAATTTAAATGTTTGTTATCCAAGGGCTTTGGTCTGACACCACAGGGAAATGGTTAATATCTATATACAATTCAAACACTGCAGACCTGAGCCAGGTCCCTACAATGCTCTCCTGCAGAGACTTGTAAAGACACAGCCCTGACCAAGCGTGGAAAGACAGGAGTGTCTTGCATCTCTTCCACTAATAAAAAGCATCTTGAGGGGCTCAGCTCTCCAAGGGAGTGAGTTGGGATGGAATGGGCAGGCTTCACATGTTTCTCCATGGTTTTTGTTGGGTTTTTTTTTTTACATTGCAGGTAGGGAAGGAGAAATTTCTTACCTGTTCTCCCTTGTACTGGGCATCTCCAATGGCAGCATCTTCGCTGGTGGATCTTCCAGGCAAGCGAACACCCACAGAGCTGGTTGCAATGTTTATTTTAATGAATTAAATGATCCTCTTCAAGTCTCATTTCACAGCTCTTCTTCTCTGCTCTTTACTTACTTTACCCTCACATTAACTTTGCTCTGGTGCTCCCTCCAGGGATCTGCAGACATCCAGCTGAGCAAGGCCAAAGGCTGGCAAGGTGACGTCTTTCTGGGGTGACACCCTTCTGCATCCCTGGAGCCCCATAGCCCCCAATGACACAAAACATATTTGTAGACAGAGGCGAGCACATCCAAATGCTGCGCTTGTTCCGTGAACTCTTTCTAATTCTCAGGAGCCTGTGGGCTCTCCCAAGCCAGAGGTGAGGGAAACCAAATCATTATTAAACTGGTGATTTGAGAGGTATTTTAATACCTTTTTTTAGAAAGAAAAAAAAAAAAGATGAAAGGGGAAAAGTTCCCTTTTTCACAACTCTTAAGGTCACAACTCATATTAAGGTTCCATTTATAAAGAACACATAAATGCTTAATACATGTTTAAGTGATTGATGAATCATTTATTGCATATTGCTATTGAACCGTTGGTCTCTAGAGCTGTGGCTTAACCATCTATAATACCTGCAGCTGCCGTATGTACAGCCATCGATAACGTTGGAACACGGAGTATTCGTGTGCCTAACGTGCTTACCACATCTAACATTTATGAATGCTTTATAAACAATTTATAAATGAAATCTTAATATACAGCGTAGCCTATTTTTAATGTCATGGCAGTTACATAACCCGTTTGGCCTTGACTCATCCCCGTTAACTTCAGACACCTTACGGCGGGGGCTCTGGTTGTAGCCCCCCATCATTTCTCTCTGCATTTCTACCCTCCCTTCCTCCCACTGCTTATTTACCCCGGGGCTGCCCTGAGGAGCCCTGTAAATGTGTCTGGGAGGGATGCTGCCACCTCACAGGCTTCAACAGTCTGTGCAATGATTGAGCTGCACATCAGTAACCCCTTCACACGCGTGTGCGTGCACACACTGAAGGAAAACACTCCCCTGCTTTTTCTTTCCCCTTTTCAAGGCAAACCCATTGCAGAGTTTCAGCCCGGTGCGGCCACGCGAAGAGGTGAATCAGGCGAAGGGGTGGGGAGGCAATGGCATCTGAGCTTTCGATGTGAGCTGTTGGGAGAGGAGGTGGCACGTGGATGACCAAACTGGACCGTGGCATCACTTCAGCCATTGACCTGGGTCACTCTGTAAGAACATGAGCAGAGTTTGGAGAGAAGTTTCTGACACAGATTAGTGATGACATCCTCATAGCCATTAACAAGATGCTCATTGTTAAACCGTTTCAATAGTTGGCCTGATTTCTTTCTGGCAGTGTCTATCTTGTTTTGCTGAAACTAAATACATGCTGAAAACGGGCGGAAATCGCCCTTCTTCAATCATTGTACCAGCGTATATCGGGCCATAATGAGTTCGTCTCTTCAGAGGATCCAGCGCTCCCTCATCACAAAAGTGGCGCTGGGTTTCCTCATTGTTAACATGTGCCTTCCCTTATGCCAAGTAATTTCTGAAGAGTTCTTGAGGAGATTTCCTGTGGATGGGGAGATGGGGAGGCTGAGAAGACATCGGCACAGCCTGTGCTGGTACCAGCCCTTGGAAGAGGAACACTTGGAAGAGCAACTGCAAGCAGGAGGTGGATGAGCGCTGTCTCAGTATGCAGGTGTTGGGCACAGCCTTTGGGTATAATGTGATTTCCTAAGCAAGTCTATTCATATGGTTTATGCCTCCAAGGTTCATTACTGTGGTTGGTATGGATATACACTGAGGACATACTGTCCTGGAAGGATCTTCTGCACTCCCGACCCTTTGCATATCTCTCAGTCACATATTATAATGACAGTGCCTGATTTTGATGACTTATGACCTCAAGTTGCATCAGGGCAGGGTTAGATTGGATATTAGGAAAAACTTCTTCATGGAAAGAGCAGTGAGGTGTTGGAACAGACTGCCCAGAGAGGTGGTTGAATCACCATCCCTGGAGACATTCAAAAAACACATAGACGTGGCACTCCAGGACATGATCTAGTAGGCATGGTAGGGTTAGGTTGACGGTTGGACTCGATGATCTTGGAGGTCCTTTCCAACCTTAGCTATTCTATGATTCTATATCTTACTGAATCAGGAACACAGGGACAATAAGTAATCAATAGAAGTTAAAGACATCATCTACACAGAGCACAAGTCTTGTGGAATTGACGCATCATGAATGTAGTAGCCTAAGTATCACTCCAACAAGCAACACCAGCTGGTAATAAAATAGATAATGTCCCACTCAACTGAAATATCTCAAAATGCTTTTAAGAGAGGATATGAGAGCCAAAGCCCTCCAGTTTAGCTACTTAAAAAGGGTTTGAAGCAATTTTTCCCCTGGTAGATGACCAAATAGTTGGGAGGGCTCTGACAGAGATGCAGAGGAAAAAGGGAGAAAAAGAAAAGGACATACTGATCCTTTCTGTTGGGACCACTGAAAGAAAAGCAGATGGAACAGTTAGTGGGAAGAATGAGGTGAGAAAGAGAGATGAAAGCTAAAAAGGTGTTGGACAACTCAAGGACCCTGACCTAAGTCCCAGAATGGTCTGACATGCAGAAGTAAACATGTATCTTTGAACACTGGATATGAAAATGGTTCAGATCTGTGTGTCTTCTGTATTAAGACTATTAGTGTTTACAAACTTCTCTAATGCATGTACGTGTAGGATGTACCTACGCCCAGACATCTGAATTGCAAACCCAGAGCTCTAGAAGGCATGCTTAACATCCCAGGGAGTTGGCAGATAGCACTGTTCTAGCATGCGTAGTGCAAGTAGGGTGGATGCATAGTCCTGTTTCAGTGAGAGACAAAGTACCCACATCCAGGAAGGGACCCAGAGGATCCAAGGAAGGGAGAGCGCAGCTGGTTCTCACTAAGGAAAGCTGAAGAGCTGCTGGAACCCAAACACAGGACCCTCAGGACTGTTTGACAGAAGCAGCTCAAACAAGACTGGGCATCAGATGGTACATAGAAAACATGCTTTCAGTCTTTCCAGACATACCACCTTCATAAAAAATGGTCCTCCTTCCAGTCTTTGAGCTGTTTCAGTAGAGGATGGAATGGATCATAGAATCATAGATTACTTTGGGTTGGAAGGGACCTTTAAAGTTCATCTAGTTTCAACCCCCCTGCAATGAGCAGGGACATCTTCAACTAGATCAGGTTGCTCAGAGCCCCATCCAATCTGGCCTTGAATGTCTCCAGGGATGGGGCACCTACCACCTCTATGGGCAACCTGCGCCAGTGTTTCGCCACCCTCACTGTCAATATGAGGGTATTGAGGTATAAGTCACCTTTCACATGAGAGCATCTGACCCCCCTCAGCTGACAGTTAATGGGCACTGAGACAGGAGCCACACTAGAGCATCCTCTTTCATCAGCTCTGAGTTCATCTAGGAAGAGAAAGTTTGAGTGAAGCTGAAATTTCTGTTCCAGGGTCAAATACGTTCTTTCAGAGACAGAATGCAGGATCAAGAGATATGTTATTGTTACCAGTAAAACCACACAATAATGCTATCAAGAATTATAGACAGAAGAGACAGACAGAGGTGTAAATAACACACGATAAGTATTTATTCAGACAGTTAAATTTAAACAACTTTTGCTTCTCCAATGCATACCTATACGGGACCAATGTCTGCTCTCAGCAATGATTTAAATTAGGAATGATTTAATTCAACCGAGTGAGACCGTATCTGATTTACATCTGTGTAACAATGTGCAGTTTGGCTCATCATGTTCAAAATAATAACTGGGTGGTTCAGAGAAGTAAAAACAAGTTTCCAGTTCCAGAAAATGAGAGCAGATCCGAAAAGTATCATCCTTTTTTTTCAAGCACTGCAAGGACCAATCCTGACAGCAATCCCAGCAAAAGCTTCCATTAAAAAGAAAATCAGAAGGAATGCAGTATTCTTGTTACAAGTACCTTCCCCTCACCCTTCTCCAAATTATGCCAACACTTACATATTCTCCTTCTGGACAAGCCACAAATGATCCCCAGAAGGAAGAGTTTCTTGCGTTTCATCTCTCTCACTAAGACAAGTAGAAGTGTGAGAAAATTGGGAAAGATATCATAAATGCCAAAAGCAACTAAGCATCAAAGTTGACAAGGGACAGAGTGGTCTACTATCTAATGAACAGATAGACCATTAAGGGTCAGCTCACACATAAAAACTTATATTTATGAGCACATATGGCAGATTTATAATGGCATATTGGAAATACGCAGCTTGCTTTTCTTATAATAAAACCTGTTCCCATTCCAACAGCTTCAGCAGCCTGTGGATCAGGGTTCTTTATAAGTAAAGGGCACAGGATCGCTGCATCCCAGGATAGGCTTCACAGAACAATATCCTCTTTTCTCAGAGTACACTCTCAAAAATAAACTAGGAAATGATCCCTTAGCTGGGTAAGCTGAAGCATCCTGACTGCAACAGCATCTGCTTCACAATATTTTTGTTTCAAATGCAATGTGGTCCTTGCAAGCCTTAGCTGTGTTCCTAGCATCTGCAGATTACCTGCTGGGAATACTGAGTAAAACCCAATTTGGATTTCACTGCAACAGTGTTGTGTAACATAGTACAGAGACACATGTCAAAAGCAAGCTTTTATGGAGATTAACTGGTTTAATTCCTGCTCTCCCGGGATCTTATTTTTCTGTGTATATGCCTATGTAGTGACAGAGAATTCCACCTCATGGCACAAACTGGTCAACCAAGCTCCACTAAAGCAAAAAAACATGCCCAACTCAGCTGCTTGGACCCTCTTTCCATGGGCGTCTCTGGTCCAGAACCACCGTACAAGTATAAGGAACAGTTTTCTTACTGGACATTGTGTGCTGGCAGCTGACAGAGCAGTACATCATTGCAAGTAAAATCTTCAGTCTGTTTCAGATTTCCATCAGTTTAAGGCTGAAGACTTCCATTCTGGCACTCAAAGCCAAAGTCAGAGCCACAGCTCGAGAGCAAACACTGACAACATTGCCACAATACAGATTTTTAGAGATAATACCCTGCATACACTGGAAATATAGCTGTCATGCTATAGCTATAGTTCCCTCAAATTAGAAATATATTTAGGATGAACACACTACAGTTATTTGCAAACATGCCATGAACTGAGGTTTCAGCACTGTCATTCTTACGGAAAACACCAGTCACATCTTAAAGGACAACCGGGCACGGTGCAGGTAGCCAGACCAGGCTACCTGGGCTACTGTTCCACAGCATGAGCAGGACGGACCAGCTCCGGCATGAAGTGGGGTATCCACATTTGGATAAAGCCCTAAACAAACAAACAAAAACCTACGAAGAGGTTGTGCATGTACATTTAGCATGTGTAGAGCTATCTGGAGCACCCCTGCCACGTCTTGGTGTATCCTCCCCCCAAAAATATGCTACCACCAAATTTAAGAGCTGCAGGCTGTAAATTTTAGAAAAGATTGAGACAGGTTTGAAACATATGGTCCAGGAAATAATATATTAATCATACAGCTCAGACATCTCCCTGCTTTCACGGGGTAAATGTGGGTCTCTTTATACAAAAAAACATTATTCTGAAAGACAACAGGCTAAATTTTCAGTACATTCATCAACTACTTTTATGGTCAGGATTTCCATGGTCTTAATGGCCTAATAATGAAACTTAATTATTCTAAAACAAAAAAGAAAAAACCCCAATACACCCATGTAATCAAGCCCAGTCTATTAGCATGAAAAATCTTATCGGAAGAGTTTGCAAAAACTCATGCAAAGTGATATTGAAGTCCAGCTGATTAATTCTGGTGGCTCTTTAAGTGTCTGCAAACATTTCAAGCGATTGTGGTTGTATAAAACAGAACTATGAAAGCCCAAATTCACAGGCAAGCCCTAGGCAACCCCACAGTTGGCTTACTTCCTTTCTCAAGGACAAAACTCTTTAGGTCTTCATTGCCTTCTTTCATTTCTCATTCATAGATCTACCAAGCTAAAGGCAATGACTTTACCAGGAACAAGTGGCACTGGGCTCAGGGGAGGAAGAGAATAACTGGAGGCACATTTGCTATTCTTACTTTCAGTAACACAGGAAAAAGTGACACTACTGCTATTTACTACCAAAGACACCAAATACTCTGCAAACAAGTGAAAAAGAACAAGCCTGGGAACAACTCTGAGAGAGAACAACATCACAAGGGTATATGCCATGTGTCCAGCGTAAGCCAGGAGGCATTTCGTACAGATATACAACTCTTGTCGAAAAATGCTAAAATGGGATTACTGAAGTTGGAATTGAGACCTTCAACGACGTGGCTGAATTCAGCCCTCTTAAATTCAGCCCTCCAGACCCTTTCAAATCCACTGATACCAATAGGGTACCTGAAAGTATAATGCATATATTAGCAGTTTGCAAGGCTTTTTGGAAACAGAGGAAAACTCTAGCATAGTTATAATCTCTCTCTCTCTCTCTCTGAAATTAGCTAAAGCAGCTGCCCAAATGACTATCAGCCAATTCAGAGAGTGTTCAGCTGTTCCTCCAAAGTAGGGACTGTGGCCTGGGGTTGGACAGAAACAAGACGGGGTCAAGCAGAGGATGTGCCAAGCATTTCTGTGCACTGTGGTTAAACAAACAGCACGCAGTATGTTTACAGCTTAGTTTGGACCACGGGCTCCACAGCACGGATGTGGACACTAGGAAGGCAGAACCAGGAGACAGGCAGCTCCTTGCTGCAGTTGTCTTCATGGAATTTGATATTCAAGTAGAAATCGCCTGTGTAGAGAAAGAGAAGTGCTCCAAAGTACACGGAGTCTTTGGTCGGCTTCACCTGGAAAAGAGAATGTGAATATCAGTACAATTAAACCAGTAACAAAACCAAGTAATAGCCCTTTGCAATTCAGTATCTCCTTCAAATGATCGCAGGATGGTCTAGATGCAAATCTCAATATTGCCTTTGCAGAAAAATTAGTAAAGATATTGTCCCCATTCTAGCAATGGTAAAACTGGACCTGTATTATTCTCTCATGCAGCAAACCTGTGGCACAGCCACAGAAGACAGATCTTCAGGAGTCACTGATTACAGAACACAGTTGGTTTAAGGTGGAAGTCCCTCAAAGTGTCCCGAATATCCAGGAACGTCTTTCCTCCGATTGCGTTTATCAACATCTATATTAAAGGTCTAAATCATGGCTCTGAACTCATGTTAAACACCATTTAATAACTTAGTAGTAACTAAATTCATCCCCAGTTATTATTCAGACACAATCTGACTGCAAATTCTAATCAGGAATCTTTAATATTCACTATCATTGAAATAATTAAGTCTAGCAAGAAACATCCCACGAAAAGTAGCTACGCTGATTTAATTTGTTCAAGTTAAATACAAAGTTCACACTGTTTCTACATTTATATATCTCCCTTTGTAACAAAACCATTCATGATCCATATCTTTACAACAAATAATATATATCTGAGCCCATCATTTCAGCAAGACACTTTAGTTATTTCTAATTTTAACAATCCCATGACTGTTCAGCATGCGATAATGATGTTTAAATTAGTATCTGCTTCCACAAGATGTTAAACCCACTTTCAGGGTGTCTGGAATTGGGTTAAAGTTGCTGCAGATGCAAAACAGAATCAGCACAAAGACATTCGATTGGATAGAATTTATTTAAAGAATTGTGAAAAGGCAACTTCAGCCCAGCACAAAAGACTCAATAAAGGGCACCTGATGTTCCTTAGCCAAGACCTTAGCCAAGACCACCTTACCAGTTCCCTTCTGCTCTCTGAACCCTGAAAACCTCAACTCAAGATATACTCATGGGGTCATCCCTACTTTCATGGGTAGGTTCTGCCCATGTATTTACTTTCTTGCTTGAATACTCATTGGTAATGGGCCTTTCTTTGGTCATCTCAAAACATCCCAGTTGTCCAGCATTGATTCCAAATGACAGTATGATATATCACTGGTTAGCCAACCTGAGACCCAAGCTCAACCACAGCTCTGGTGTTGGATCCAGAAGCACTGAGCTCTTCAGGTGTGCTGGACTTGATTGGAAATCAGGGGGAGAAAACCTTCGCAAGGGACATCACTAGGAAATGATGGGACATTACCACCTGGAACAGTGAAGGGATGAGGCTAAGGCTCCAAGACATCAGGATCAGAATTCTTGCCCACTGTAAAAGATTTGGTCATATGGTAAACTGTGACATCTACAGTGGCGTGTTAACTGGGAAAGTGTCTACGGACACCCTTTGCCGAAAGGTATCTTGCTATCGCATAGGAACACTAGAACAAGGATGATGGCTAGGCCATGGTGGGGGAAAGGGGAAAGACAAACCACTACAAAAAGTTTCCAGGGGTGTCAAGAATATGCCAGAGAGATGAAAATTGCCTGCCACCATCTACAGTGAGGAAGGTTCTCTGTAGTTCTCAGACGTGAGGGGAATGAGCTGTTTGTTTCTGTTTTCTTCTATTCTAGGTTTTTTTGGACCTTCACTGTTTGGTCCTTTAGCCAGCAGACACACACCACATATTGTCTCCTGGGTATCAGGCTGCTTTGCTGAACGTGCCTAAGTTTCTGCTTCTGCATAGGGGCCTGGCTGTTCACAAGCAGCAAGATCATCAGAGCTGGCAGAGACCAGGCTCCCTTTGGCTTTGGTGTTGAGCACTTTTGCTGACCTACAGCAAACTTGTATTAGCATCATGTCACCCACGTGAGTGACCAAAGGAACCACAGATGTTCTCCTGACCCCTGTCCTTGGCATCTCCCCTCCTCACTGGGTACAATTCTTGCCCTCTGGCATTGCGTCTGGACACGCAGAACATCAAGCGGTCTCCCCTCTTGCTTCCTTCCCTTCCTCCAGGGCTGCCTGCCTTATTTCCACCTCACTGGAACTGATGCGTACTTGCACCCAGAGGAGGACAGAGGCAGGGACTAATGCCAGCAATAGGTGGAGGCAAACAGCAAATGAACCCCTGTTTACAAGGGCATGTAGTGATAGCACAAAGGGTAATGGCTTTAAACTGAAAGAGGGGAGATTTAGATTGGATATTAGGAAGAAATTCTTTCCTGTGAGGGTGGTGAGGCCCTGGAACCGGTTGCCCAGAGAGATTGTGGAGGCCCCATCCCTGGCAGTGCTCTAGGCCAGGTTGGATGAGGCTTTGGGCAATGTGGTCTAGTGGAGGGTGTCCCTACCCATGGCGGGGGCGGGGGGTGTGTGTGCGCAACTAGATGCTCTTTGAGGTCCCTTCCGAACTAGATGATCTTTCAGGTCCCTTCCAACCCAAACCACTCCATGATTCTCTGATTCTAAGCCTCCTCAGGAACCATCTCTTTTTCAAGCTCCCAGTTCACTTTCCAAATCTAGCTGAACCATGAAGTAACACCTGTAACAGCATTGAACAGAGCCCTTGACAAGCAGGAAGGTGGCTTCGGGCGTATCAGCAGCAACACAGTCTTTTCACTCTTCTGAAGTGCTGCCTGCACGGTTGCTCATTCCTTCTGCCTTTACAGCAGAAGTCTCTGCACCAGTCATCAGTTTCTTCACCACAGATGAGAAGAGCCAGTGAGGCAGCTAGTGGTATGTGTCCAGTTCTGTCTGCAGCCCATCTCCCTGTGTGCAGTATGCACAGACCAGACAACACCACTCACGGTTTGGGGACTATCCACATCTGTATGACCACTTGCACAACTACTCCTCTACGCAACGTTCCTGGTTTGGCAAAGAAACCGAGAAGCAAAAGTAGCTTGAAACCTTAGCGCTGCTGAGATGCAAGTGGCTCTGCAGAAGTTCCAAGAAGTTTCTTCCAACATACTAACTAACTTTGCAGCGTAAGGCTGCCTCTCTAGTTGGACTGCCTACAGTCATTCCCAGAAGACAAGTACATCAGCAGCAGTCAGGTGAGTAGAGAGCCAGGTCCAACACAGCTGTTATACATGGAGCACAAGACTAATTTTGAGGTTAAATCACCTACATTTAGGTGTCTCTCTGCACACTATGTATCCATGCTCCTACTACAGTAAGACATCTAGTCAATGCAGCCAGTGGAGCAAACACACAATGGTCTAGCTGGCCAGCCTATAAAGTCGGATACAGTTGCCTAAACATAGGCACCTCATGGCACTTGGGATGACCTAAGGCACTGAGACATCTGCACAGGGCTGGCAAGATTTACAGGATTTCTGGCAGTAGGTGGAAGCCAGGTGGGATACCCACAGCACCCAAATGATGGTAGACACCTACTTTTAGGGAAGTGAATCCCACCCCTCCTGTCTATGTTAGTGTAAGTTAGGTTCTACCACCTGCAGACAACATCTCTATTGACAAATGGGAGCTTAGCTGGCCAGCATCCGTGGTAACTCCTACTCATTCAGATATCTCAGTCTGGAACTAAATCCACCCAAATATCTGTAAAGTGGATGCCCACCTCTAAGCCAGCTGTTCAACCCAAGAATTCATCAGATCAAATGTAGAATGAGGTAAAATATTCTCTAAAGTTCATCAACCCTGATGACTTGCTCTGCACTGCCTGTGAAGAGAGCTCAGGGTGACTTGTTCAGAATGGTACACCAGCCAGATGTTTCCCACTGCAGCTGACAGTACACACCATCCCATTGCAACGCATGATCCAGCTAACCTAAGAGAAACACGAAGATCACATACTCGTGGCTGATCCAGACCTAACTTGTATATCATTCAATCTTGCAGCACACTACCTAGATACGTGCTTGTATGTTGCGCCAGTCTGGGATGCCATGGAACACGTTTGCTGAATCAAGTCAGGGTCAAAAGAAATTTTGCTAAAATTCCACCAAATCCTTCAGGTGGAGACCAAGGATGGGAAGCTTCTACTCCAGAAAAACATGACTGAGGAATCAAGAAAAAAAAATGCCCCCATTACTCCTCTGTTCCACTCAGATAGAAGAAAAATTAAGTTTCTAGCTCCTTCCTAATCCTTCCCTGATTCAGGCTACCATGTGGGACTGTGATTGCTTAGAACTAATTACTACTTATTTATACTGCTGTAGTACTTAGGGAGCTCAGTTGGAGATTAGGGCTAGTGCCAGCTACTGTTCGCTGCCCCAAAGAGTTTACAGTGTGAGTAAAACAGTGCCAACAAAACTAATTTGTTCCAGATGGGCCACAGAGGACCTGCCAGAAGTGAGCAAATGTTCATCATAGCTTCTGAGCTGATTCAAAATGACCATCTACTAATGAATTTCTCCTCATCTCCCACTACCGATCACTTGAGCTAGCACGTGATAAAAACCTGCCTGAGGATGGTAATGGCAAAACCAGGAACAACAAGGAAAGATGAATTGCTGATAGTTACCGGAATCTCCACAGAAGATAATTTTATTTTTTTTTCATTTTAATTTGGCAAGAAGCAACTCTGCCTGATCAACTAATTAGTAAAAAAAATAATGGTAAGAACAAAGAACTTTTAGTAATATGGCTAAAGCTAAAATTCAAGTTGTGATGTGAGATAAAAAAATAAATCGATGCATATATTTTAATAGGCAAGGGTCCATCATGTTGTCTCGTGTTTCAAAACCCCACACTGAGCAAAAATGTCTGCTACCTAAATGATAACTGATAAAGTCACCTTTTCTGTTAAATACAGGCATAGAAAGGTAAGGTTAGTCAAATTAGAAGTTGTGCTTAAAAATAAAGATTTTACTTAATTTAAAATGCACGGAAATATCTCAGTATCCTTTAAAATTTTCAGTAAAAGAATCTGGTTTTTGAAGTACTGTCTCCCAGCAGAGGCTTTGTGACACAAACCCAGACTGCGGCATCAAACTGAAGAGCACAAAAAGGTGAATAAGCACTCATTACGTTCCTTCCAAGATAAATCATCTAACCTGGACTTCAAGCCACAAGAAAGAGAAATACAAAATCGTGTAACTTTTACCCTTTAAACAATTCGTATTCATACTGCAAAAATTCCTGTATATATCCCCTGTCTTCCAGACAGCAGCAGAAACTGATTTGAAACTTTTTACTCAGGAAACAAAGAATAATTGTGATTTGCAGGCTTAATACGAAACCAGTATTTAGGGAAGCAGAAGGGGGTTGAGTTTTGTTTGGGTTTGGTTGTTTTTTTTTTTCCCCAGAAAAATCAAATCCAGTTGAGCACCAATAATGTGGTAGTTCCTGCATCAGCACGACAACAGACCAAATTTTCAGCATGTGAGAAAGCATCTTCTCTTGCTGTAATACCTGATGCTCCCACTTGTTCTTGACCATACACTACCGATACGCCAAACTGTACGCTAGTTCTCCATCCTTCCTCCCACCCAGCTCAGCAGTGCAATAAATCATGTCACCACCTCCTCGCCAGTGTCGTGTAAAGTCAGCCCAATTAGCTTAAAGTGCTGACGAACATAGTTTCTGTTAAACTGGCCAACTTTGCACGAAAACAAATGCTCACGCCATCCCTCCTGCTGGATCTGCTGGGGAAGAAGGGAGCATCTTCACGCAGAGGAGCAGAAACAAGCAGCTGGGAAATGGTAGCATCTCAAGCCACCTCCATTAAATAAGCAAAATAATCGTGTGCCCATGACCTCAGTTTATAAGAACAATGGGCAGATGTTTAATAGCTTCGACAGAACAGCACTGAATTACGCCAGCAGGGACTCTGGTCCAGTGCCTCAGCTTTCATTTATAAAAAAGAGAAACTCTGAATCTCTTTCACCTGACCCAACCATGAGCTTCTTCAGTTTCTTAATCGGCGTCTGAGTTTCTGCCAGACTCAGAGCATGAACACAATTCTGAGTACGTTCGTTCCTCCCTGAAGCATCAAATGCACAAAACGGGACATTCTTCTTGTCCCCAAAACGGGTGCGGCTTCCTGAAATCTTTTTTCCCATTACTGAATTAGTTATTACGGGGGATGAAAGGGCCTCTGGCAGCATTAGATACGCTGTTTGAAGAATATTCTTCCATCATCAGGGCTCTATGCCTCAAAGAAATATGACTAAGCATTTTCTCTGGGAGCTCGTGTAGGGCAAGTATCAATACTGCCTACCACGAAATAAACCACTTCTTGTCTAAGAGTCAACATTTTCTTCGTTTCACCTTTCTGGATGAAAAGGAGGACAAATAGCAGCAAACAATTCTATTTTTAACTTATTGGGGACTGTGTTTACAGATGAAATGTCACAATACAGAACAGCAGGGCAAAAGCGGGGACCGTAACTTATGAGAAGGCTGCCTGGGCAGGCACAAGAGATGTGACCTCCTGACTTTTTGCCCCGTAGGAGACTCAATCAGAAGGTAAGAATACATCACGCTGACATCTCCCTTTTCCCTCATTAGCCTGGAGGGTCAGGCCCTTGGGCAGCTGGGCATCCAAAGACTGCCACTCTCATTAAAAAATCCACATTGTCAGAAAAAAGAGTCAAAGAAAGCCATCTCTTGATTATTTCTGTTGACATATTTAAATATAGCTAGCCCCCATTAAAATTCAACTTGATGGTGTACTCCATGCTCATTAGCTTTTTGAAATATTTTCTTCCCATGATGCGTAATTGAAAAATAAGCACGGTGACTCCCTGTGGTTAACCTTTAATTTCTTTCTTACTAAGGTTCACTTAAATATTCAGTTTTGACAGGTACATATTATTAACTATCTGAAGAGCTGACCTAAGCAAAGGTCCTAAGCACTATCCCAAACACTCACCCTCTTCATGTTTATTTTATAAGTTACCAGAAATACTGCTCATTCCACTCTGCAGTATTGTCCATATATTTTTCATTCCTGTTTTTCTGTCGCTGCTGTTTTGGGGGAAAGGATGTGGGAAAGAGCATTTTTATCTGGGAGGTATTTTCAGTGTCTTGCCTTGGAAGCCAAAAGCTCCCAGACTTGAATTTTCTAAAGAAGAATTTGAGAGAAAATTCAAAATCTCAATTATTCTCAGAATGAACTTTTTTTTTGTCCCATTTTAAGCACGTTTTCCATTTTTCTTTATGCTTTTATGCTAAGTGACAAGGAAATGAACCAGCTCATCATATTGGTCATTAATGTTTAGCATTCAGTTTTTGCAGTCTGCTGCCATTTACTCAGGACCTGACTAAAACTGATTTGCTGAGTTCCTTGGCTCAGCCTGGGGAATATTTCTTCTGGACTAA
This sequence comes from Psophia crepitans, assembly GCA_013399095.1. Classification (NCBI taxonomy): domain Eukaryota; kingdom Metazoa; phylum Chordata; class Aves; order Gruiformes; family Psophiidae; genus Psophia; species Psophia crepitans. The sequence goes on along the minus strand of VWZZ01007707.1, from coordinate 529,656 downwards.
AGAGAAAAAGTTACTTAAAATCTATTACTGCAGGCTGCACTGGACAGCTCAAGGGACTGGCAGTATGGTATTAAACGTTTTATCTAGGTTACCCATTCACATTCAGTCAGATTTGGAGTGACCAGAAGTTATTGTCTCTGATAGTTTACTAGTAGTTTATATGATAGGAAATTACAGTCTTAAACCATTTCAGAGAGATGGTTCTAGATCCCCAAACCTAGCAGCACCTTTAGCAATAGCTGTCATAATCACGGTGCCTTCCAAAAATTCATCTCCCTTACAACACACAATTGAATAATGACCTTTTCTGCAAATGCACGTCATCCAGAATCGTGATCCATTTGATAGAAAGACTTACTGATTCGATGTAGAAGGTGTTGGATCCCACAAAGGTGATCGCATCTTGCAGCTCATAGTTGTGCACTCCATTTTGGTAATCCTGGTAGGGCGTCACGGTGAGAGCGAAGGGCCCCACGCTGTGTTTGCTCCAGTTGGTCAGCTTCACCTCCAACGGGATGGGGTCCCCCACTTTGCAGTTCACCACGATATCACAGTCGCAAAGCTTGCCGTCAACGAGGATATCTGCAAATCAAGAAACAATTCCACATTATGTTGGGCTCCTGCTTTAGAAACTGTATTAATCTTGATAGGAAACAAAAAGAAAACACAACCTCTAATGAAACCAAGACCCCATGACAGTTAACCTTAGGAAAGAAAAACCAACGCTGCAATGTTGTGTAGCTTAGTGTTGCAGGGAAACTACTTGCAAAAAACAGCTCATGAAGGTCTGACATCTGTCCACAGCTGTTGAAAGAGCTATGAAAAAAACTCAGTCATGATCTATACACAGGCACCTGAAGGCTAAAGCCACAGACAACTTCTCATGCTTCTCCTGCAAATCAAGGTGAAGGGAAATACAAACAGGAATCGTCAATACAAATGGTAGCTAGATAGATCCAGGGCTGGATGCCCATGTTCACATGTTGCAGCCAGAATAAATCCTCCAGAATGGAGGTGACCTTCAGGAGCAGGACAGACACTGCCAGAATTTGCAATGTAATACACATACTAAGGTCCAGATTATAAAGAAAAGGGGGATTTTAAAATTATGCAGCAGTACTACGAGCTTGTTCACTCTTTGCACTTTAATTCATTCTGGGATTTCTATTTTTAACTCTCTACTTTTCTCTCCCTTACTGGGATAGCAGAAAATATAAAGCCTCTAAATTGCTTACTGCTGGGACAATGACAGCTGGAGTAATGTGTCCACTAACCTTGCCCATTTGCTTATACAGAACCAAAATGTTTCATTACCAACACACTATGAAATTTCTAGTCCAATTCCCTGCTCTGAAAGGGTTCCCAGTTGTGCAGTATTACTGTATTTTTCAGATGAGGGTTATCTCCAATGCAATATTAATACATTAACATTTCTATTTCACTACGGGTTCGTGTTCAGAGATAAGAGAAAGCCCTGGGCACATGTAAGAGAGCATCCTCTGTGTGAATACCTATCCCCACAATCTCATGCACCCATGAGGCATTTCGATCACTCCAGTTGCTTGCCTTATGACATACAGCATATTATTCCTCAGCCAACAGCATCGGATTTACATTAGTAATATCCCCTATTCAAGAAAAGACACTCTTTTTATGCTTCAGGAGCTTTTTGCAGAAAAAAAAACATTCTACACCAAAGTGATTTTTTTTTAACTTATTTTTGTTTGGTTGCCTTAGACGTAAAACTACAAAGTGATGCATGTTCTCGTGATGGCCTTTAGCCTGGCAAACTGAACAAGCCTTAGCGCAGCAAATGGAATAAAAAAGAGCTAGCACCAAAGAAGAAACAAGTTCAGAAAGGGACATTTATTCCAGAGGTCAGGTCAGCAAAGCTGAACTACCCAGATGAAAACCCCGCCTTGTCCAAAGCTGCCCAAATGCAGCAGCAGGTCCCAGACACAAGAGGCTTGGCAGAGCAACTACAAAGAAACCCAGCGGTGCTCAAGCTGCACTTATCCAAAATCCGTGCCGTTGTCCCAGTTGGAACAGTCCCTGTGCCAAAACTTCCCTTTCCAAAGGAGATGCCCAGTTTTTGACAATGAGAGGACTGGTGAGGCCACATCTGGAGTGCTGGGCTTCTCAGTGCGAGAGAGACATGGACATACTGGAGAGAGTTCAGTACAGGGACACAAAGAAGATTAAGGGACTTGAGTATCTCTCCTATGAGGAAAGGCTGAGAGCTGGGACTGTTCAGCGTGGAGAAGAGAAGGCTCAGGAGGATCTTATCAATGTACATGAATACCTGAGGGGAGGGTCAAAGAGGACAGAGCCAGGCTCTATCCAGTGGTGCTCAGTGAGATGAGAGGACCAGAGGCAATGGGCACAAACTGAAACACAGCAGGTTCCCTCTGAGCATTAGAGGGATTTTACTGTGAGGATGACCAAGCAGTGGCACAAGTTGCCCAGGAAGGTTGTGGAGTCCCCATCCTTGGGCATATTCAATAGCCATCTGGACTCAGTCCTGGGCAACTGGCTCTGGGTGGCCTTGTCTGAGCAGGGGAGTTGGACCAGATGATCTCCAGAGGTGCCTTCCCACCTCAACCATTCTATGATTCTGTGAAAGGAAGTTATAATCACCACCGCATTTTAGGAAAGGGCTAGAAAACCTATTTGGCATCGCATTTCTTTTGCAACAGCCCACTCTAATGTTATGGGCTCTCCTGCCCAACATGATCAAATTGCTTCTGGCAAGATTGCCCAAAGATCATGGAGGTGAAGCGGTGGTTATAATGGTATCCCATTATCTGGGATTAACTGACCTGAATTTTTCAAAACACAAAAAAGTGTGTGTGTGTGTAATATTTATGCTTCCCAGCCTCCTGCCACAGAAGTGAAGTGCAGTTGCTTCCTTCAAAAGAAATGCATTTATATCATTTCAGGACTTTATATCAGTTTACATTTTCCAGCTTCTCCCTGCAAGGTAAGTGCTTTCATTAAAGAAAAATAAATCCTTTTTTTTTTTCTGGTTCCTCAAGCCAGCAGGTCTTACAGCTGTGAGAATGTTTAGCTCCCCAGACTGGCATGAACCTTCAGAAATACTCAGTAAGCTAAATGCATGAATCTTTATTTTCAAGCTGCTCATCAGCTTGCCTTTTAGCTTTAAAATTCAATGCTCTACTGTAGGAATTTTAAATGAACCCTTTGCCCTCTGTCTCCACCTTTGTATCTAATAATAGCTCAGAGCGTTGCTTCCCAATATCTTCATGTGAAAATAGAAAATCCAAAAAAATAGGGAAGGAATTGAACTTCGCTCAGCCAGATTAATTTTCTTTCATATTCCTAAAAAAATAAATAAATAAATTTATCTAAGATTGATTTAAGTGTGTGTGCGCACGTGCTTGTGTACATATTGAGAGATTATTTCCTTCCCTCCCAGCACACCCTTCCCTCCTGCAGCACTGAAGCCAAGGATCTCCATGAGATGTCAGATGAGAAAACACACACGGCTGGCGTGCAAAATACTATGGAAAGGAGTGTTTAAAAACAGTCCCCTTTCATCAGAGAGAACAGCTTGGTTTGACAGGCAGTTTTACTCCCTTCCTGACACAGAAAACATCTCATGGACCATACGGATTCGCTTTAATATTTTCATCCATGAACAGAGGAAAAGCCATGTGTACAGGGTCCCATTTCTGCAGATTCAGCTCACTCACACAGATGGCGTATAAAAGCTGAAACTGCTCACACCACTGCTGTGAGAGTGAATCATTATTGGCTTCAGCATACAGTAGCTCTGAATCAGAAGATACAGTCGCTAGCGCAGAAGACAGTGGTGGCCGTATCTCCATCCTCCAAAGACTCAGATACGAGAGGAACGGTACTGCAGAAAATTAGACGGACCAAGTTTTATGCAAACTGCATATGTAAATGCAATAAAAAGGTGGAAACCTAAACTCTGGCTGTCAGGGGGAAAAAAAAAAAAAGGTACAAAGACCTAGCCAGCTCCTTCTAATTAAAAGTTAAATGCTTTTTTCTGTACTTTCATAAGTGAACAGAATGCTGCTTTGTTTTTTTTTTTCCCCCCTTCTCCCTTTTCCCACTCATTGACCTACACGTCCACTATGTTTGCACCCTTGGGTGCCAACATTACTCTGAAATGCTTGACAGCCACAAAAAAGGAAAGACACAGTCTCTACCCCACACGTGTGAACAGGCAAAGGACCGCTCTGAGGAAGCGCAGGGTATTTTATTTCTAGGACCTGGGAGCGGGGTGGCTGGAAAGCTGTGTAGAGGAAAAGGANATGCTTGACAGCCACAAAAAAGGAAAGACACAGTCTCTACCCCACACGTGTGAACAGGCAAAGGACCGCTCTGAGGAAGCGCAGGGTATTTTATTTCTAGGACCTTCTCTAAGTGAATATTGTACAAAGGGAGAAAATGTCCGATGCATTTCGGAAGGCAGAGAATGATACAAGACATTGAGAATCATAGAATCATTTAGCTTGGAAAAGACCCTTAAGATCATCGAAAGAATGGGTGAGAAGGGTGCTTGGAAAGCCTTGCTTTTTCACTGATGGCCTTAGCCAAGACTTTTAAGATCTCATAACCATAGAATCATTAAGGTTGGAAAAGACCTCCAAGATTATCTAGTCCAACAGTCCCCCTACCACCTATATTACCTACTAAACCTAAGTACCACATCCAACCTTTCCTTAAACACCTCCAGGGATGGTGACTCCACCACCTCCCTGGGCAACCTGTTCCAGTGCCTGACCACCCTTTCCGAGAAGAAATTTCTCCTCATCTCCAACCTAAACCTCCCCTGGTGCAACTTGCAGCCGTTCCCCCTAGTCCTGTCACTAGTTATCTGCGAGAAGAGGCCGACCCCCAGCTCGCCACAACTTCCTTTCAGGTACTTGTAGAGGGCAATAAGGTCTCCCCTCAGCCTCCTCTTCTCCAGACTAAACAGTCCCAGTTCCTTCAGCCACTCCTTACAAGACCTGTGCTCCAGCCCCTTCACAAGCTTTGTTGCCCTTCTCTGGACACGCTTATTCATCTCAATGAATTCACCTTTTAGTTGGAAAAACTACTTCATGGTCCAGTTGATAAGTGATGCTTACTGACCCCACAGTGGCTGGGAGACCATTATATGAAAATAATACACAGATTTCATATAGTGTCTGTCTTTCAGGATCTCAAAACTCAAGAAAGGGGAACGAATGCTACTAACAGGAAGACAACCGCTACACCAGAAGAAAAACATCATTTACCATCACCTGCCAGGTGCACTTCAGTCTAAATCACCCAAAGGACCAGCTTGGAAATGAATACCAAACATTAATAATATTTTGTGCTATTTATTCTGTTCATGTTAACACACAGTAAGTTGTTCTTGCTACTTTGACAAGTTTCTCTGTGAGCACTCACAACGTACTGGCCCACCTGTTTCAAGAGCCCTGAGTCCTGGCTAATTGCATTTCTGCGCCCAACTCCCTATTTGCCACTGTGAAAGTTTAATTTTGGAAAGCCACAAACAAATACATGTTCAATCTCAGTGGAAACGCATATTCCAGCAATGTTTTCTCTCCTCACTCAAGTTTGGGTTGATTTTAAAAAACAGGCTGCAGAGGAAGGCAGGCTGTTTGTGCTCATCTTTACAGTAGGGGATGGAGACATTTCCATTGGATATTTGCTTGTAAACTGGATGTCGAATCCCAAATCGAAGCAGATATATTGGTCTCTGCCATTCGCTGCAACTGGGAACCTCTCTCAAGACTCCGAGCAAACACCTCACAGAAGCACGGCTTTGCACAAACAACTAGGTCAACAAAACTCAAGGCAAGAGAAGCCCAAACGAGTAAATACGTCTCACATAAGAGGTAAAAGAGACCATCAGTCCCAGCAAAACAAACCTTGCTCAGCTGTGCTGTGATAGTTTGGGGAATTTTAGTCAATCAACCAATTTTTATGCTGTTAGAGCTGTTCCAAAATACCAGTTTTACTTATCTTGGTCTGTGAACTGGGAGAGACGTGGTCTGAGAAGAGAAGAGCAGCAACACCACTGACATCTCTAGATAATGCCCATCAGGCACTTCGATGGAGGAAAGCCAAAGACCAGGAGCTCAAGCCAGAATTGCAGCAGTGGAAGTCTCGCAGAATGATTCCGTTTTTTTGTCTTCACCAAATTTAAAGTGCTGATTAAAATGTCTGCCCAGGCCAGCTTTACTTCTAATTGCCCTAAAAGAGCCATTCTGTTCGGAACAACATTTTTTTTTTTTTCCCTGTACTCTTCTGCAAGAATGTTTGTTCAGGATTTTGCAAGGAACTTAACAATGCAAAGAGAATTATTTTATTATTATTATTTCTTTTTCTAAATCATTACTTTAGAAATAGGTTGAACAATTCTGTCTGTTTCTGATCTTATATATTTTCCAGATGGAAGAAAGATCAGAATGGAGGAAAAAAAACCAGTTCTACAGGTAAACTCTGTGTACAGAGCAAGATGATCCTGCCTCTCTCCAAAGGAGCAAGTTCCCTGTCCTTCCTCTCATGCTGCACGTCAGGTCAGCAACAGTTTTTGCAGCCTGTTATTTGGGGTTCAGTTGGCTGTTAGAGGAGTTGGCCCCTTGAATTTTTCCTCCAGTACATGAATCCAAACACTGTTTCTGCTTCCTCTCTTCCAACTTGTTCTCCCTCATGTAGACCAGTTCCCTTTCATTTTTCAAACCATTCATGCAAATTATTTACACACAGAGATATCGCACTGGCTACATTTGTTTGACCATTACGAGGTCCTGCTGTATTTTCAGAGCTGAATATATCCATACAAAAGATATTTCTATGAATATAAAAGCCATGTTCCCTGTCATTCTCATCATGAAAATGCCGAATGGTTATTTAACAACACGAGAGCCTCATAGCTCTTTGCATAAAATCTTCTGCCTGTGGTTTGGATCTGCTTCTCACATCAAACCTAAGCATCTTAACTTGGAATAACATCCTCGTGTTCATTCATTGTTATACGGACACAATACTGAGCCAAATCCATCCCCCGCATAATTTCAGTGCAGTCAATAGGAACAGAGCACAGAGGTATACAGATGTTTGCATTATATCGGGTTCAAACTACACGAATATCTCATCTAGTCCTGTCCTGGGAAGCGTCCTTATACTCAGAGCCTGCCGATCCAAAATCCCTATGGACCTCAAGAGTTCAGCTCCACTTTGGGTCAAGGCCCTTGGACAGGGATGAATAAAAAACACAGGAAAAGATATGAACAAGGCAGTGTAGCTTCCTGCAAGTACCAGCAACCCAGAGACCTTCAGCTAAAAAAGGGGCACGAACCTGGAAACAGGAAAGTTGGCAGAGGATGGGATGACTGAACATGAATACGGGCTAGTGAAAGAGGCAATTGCTTTCACAAGACCTCTGAGCTGCCTGATTCCTGGCAGACTTCCCATTCCCAAACATTTCACAATTGAATTAAGGACACTTTATTCACTCCAAAAGCAATTAAAAAGAAAAACACGTTTAAAATATAGTTCTAGCAACAATAAGCAATTAGTCTTTGATAATTGTCTGTGTCTTCCTATTTAATCACTCTTTTGCAGTGGCCAGTATGCTGATGACAGATCCCGACTGGTCCGTTTATCGTTCTTGCCAAATTGCTTCGAGTTTGTGTCTGTTCTTAACTCTGTGATGACAACGGGCTGAGGATGCTGCAGCATCCCCACAGGACTGGCTCGCAAAAGGATTTTTCAACCTTGTTCATTTGGATTGAGTAAGCTTTCTTCCTCCAAATCAGCATAATGTTTATGTCCAACTTTAATCTCCAAATCTATCCTTGGCAGACACGTGACCAGCATTCAATTTCAGTGCTACTTGATCTTGGCTGTAAATGTTTAGACGTAGCACAATCTTCTTCAATTAACTCTAAATGCCTGGATCACGCTAGATGAAGAGAGAAGCATGAACATGCCTAGTGCTCTGGGCTTTGACAGCCTCCAACTTTTCCTTGGGATCTTTAAAACGGCAAACCTGAATGCACATTAATCATGGATTTATTTAAGAAAGGAGTTGTTGAGTTTAGAATAGAATAGAATAGAATAGAATAGAATAGAATAGAATAGAATCATTAAGGTTGGAAGTGACCTCAAGGATCATCTAGTCCAGCTGTCCCCCCACCACCTATTACCCACTAAACCACGTCCCTAAGTACTACATCTAACCTTTCCTTAAACACCCTCAGGGATGGTGACTCCACCACCTCCCTGGGCAACC
>VWZZ01007707.1:470299-521239 GCA_013399095.1 Psophia crepitans | reverse complement strand
CAGAAGAGGCCGACCCCCAGCTCACCACAACTTCCTTTCAGGTAGCTGTAGAGGGCAATAAGGTCTGCCCTGAGCCTCCTCTTCTCCAGACTAAACTACCCCAGTTCCTTCAGCCGCTCCTCATAAGACCTGTAACTTAGAGTTTAACTTCTCTGGTTTTGGTGTGAGCTGTTTTATCTTGCACATGTCTTTTACGCCAGACATTTCTCCTGCCCTGTGAAATCGCTGGCACACGGATGGCACCTGCTTGTCTCATTTCTCCTCTGGCAGCCAAGATAACCTGTCATTTGGTGATTTGCCCAATTTGTGATAAAACTGAAAACCACTTCAGAGTTCGTACTCGTGTCCAGTCCTAATCCAAATGCTGAAAGGCAGACCCTGGAAATTTTAAAATTCTCAAAGCTCTCTGTTTTCCCGTGAGCCCGATCTCCTTTTGACTGATTTTAAAATATTCCATGACACAGCCCCAGCTTGCTGAAATAGTCTCATTTCTGAACGTGGGCCAACCCCTTTTTAGCTATTCATCACAAGCAGGTTTGCAGAAGACTCCTTCCTGTTATCTGCTACACAGCCAGAAGGTCAGGCTCGAATACAGTGTATGTCTGTGTTCCGAAACTTCACGATTCCAGGATTTGGGTGTTGTTTTAGGTTATTGAAAACTTTATTTCTATAGCTCGCCTGTGGCATGACTACTTTCAGAGCATTCTTACCCTGCCCTGTGGGGGGAAAAAAAAAAAGAGAAAAAGGACAGGAAAGAAAAAAACCCCCTATATTACATTTAAATAAAACTAATCCATACTAGGAAATATCACATAACACTACTTTTTGTATACTGGCAGCTTTATGCAAAACCGCTGCGGGTCATGACTAACGTGGCTTAACCTACAGCTTACTGAAAGAAAATCCCCTTTCTTCTCACTGGTTGCAAATGAGACTTAAAATTTTCATCTTCTCTCCACCATTCTGCGATGATGGATGCGAGACAAACCTCTCCCTCTGCAGAGGAAATTTTTAAAGGTCTCATGCAACCTTTGTGAGAGTTTCTGACTTGTGACTGAAAAGTTAATGGTAAAAGAAAAAAAAAGAGTCTGCAGCCCTCGTGCAGGGTTGGGAGTCTGTCTGATCTCAAAGCAGGTTTAGTCTAGACACTACATAGATTGGGGACCTCCAGGGATTGTTACCTGCTCTAGAAATCCGTGGTGAGGTTGGTGATAGTGGCACATTTCCTATGGAGATAGCAGTGAGCTTGCACATGGTCAGAAAAGAAGTCATGCCTACTCAACAGCCGAGACACAAAACTAGGCCCCTGTACTCAGTTCTGCGCATGAAAAATCAGATATGTGGATTTCACCACACAATCTACTTATCGTAATTCTTTCTGCATATGGCCACAAGGAACTGGAAACTGTTTTTCTGGATTTTCTACTGTTTCAAGTGGAAACGGTATTTTCTGCATTATCTATTCAACAGGCACATAGTGGTGCTCTGGACTCGTATAGATAAGGGATCATACCTAACAGATAGCTATTTTTAAAAATTGCTAGTTAAACTAATCCTAGGTGTAGCATAATTGTCATATTTGAGGTGTATTTGGGGCTCCTGTAGGATGAAATATACTATCTGAAGCAGAAGAAACTCAAATGTAGACGAGAAGAGAGATGAGACAGCAGGTATCTCCATGTCCACGTGTTTAGACACAGAGGGGCAGGATGCTTTAAGAAAGCAAAAAAAGTGATACTGACTGCTTACAGAAAAATGATGGGTACATGACCCATTTTCCATGCTTGCCCCAGAAAAGACCGGTGAAATACTGCATGAGATGTCCACGCCGTAAGAATTTTCATATCCTTGTAGAGCAGCCAAAGCCTGGTAAAAGATAATATATAACCCCCTATTAACAGCCAGGTAGATGATTTACCACATCTCAGTAACTGTGTAAATATGAGCACTAGGACACTGAACCTCAGGGGCCTTCTTTAGCCCAACCACGATTGAAACGCAATGAGCTGAGCTAAATGAGAGATATTAAACAACTCCAGGTACAAACGCTGTATCGCAGCACTTTATGTACAGGGAAGGTGTGACGTGTGGTAACCAGACGACATGTGCCTAATCGCTACAGACCAGAGTTGCTCAAAAGCAGAGCTGCACATTAAAATAGACATATTCTTAATGAGGTTTCTTTGAATTTTGGTCACAGCATATTTCAGTCCAGTGGCTCTAAGATGTTTTACTTACCAGTTACATTTTTACTGTTTTCTGCCACTTTGGCATTAAGACATGAGACAGTAATCCAGGCAGATGTGACATGGGAACTATCAAGCCCTACTATGGTGCTACGAATTCTTTATTCTGATTTCATCCTTCTTCTACACCACCACCTGTCTCAAAATCCAATTTGACTTCACAAAAGAACTGCACTAATAGATGTAGGCGGTAGTTTTCAGTCATCCTCTGTGACACAAATCCATATTCTTCCTTGTTAACTAGGATATGAACACATAAATAACAATCAAACTTACTGAAAACAAGAAATCTTTAAGCCCAGAGCCATCATCCCACACAACTTTGGGCCGTTCTTTGAGATCTTTCTGTTAATAATTTACTAATTGCCAAAACTGAACATGCTAAAAACCTAGCTCCTGAATTTTTCATAAAATCCTTTCCTTTCCATACCTGTCTTAATTTCAGAAAGAAAATCAGAGTCTCTTCTGCCAATCTTGGCTTTCTTTTTAACTTGATCTCCTCTCATGACTCACACCTCCAGTCTGTGATTAAATCCTGATGCCACTTTCTACAAAACTTCTCCAAATTTGACCTTTTCACTCTGTCTACATTGCCGAACCCTTGTCTAAGATCTAATTGGATTATAAGTCTTAACAATTAAAATCTCTTCCCCTCTGCTTTTGACACCTCCAAACGACTTCCCTTCTAGTCTACTGAAGACCTTGCTTCAAAGGTAGGTCTATCACCTGCTTATATCCACATGGCCCCTTGCACAGACATCATTCCCTGCTTGTCTACTTTCTAGCTATAGCAGTAGAGCTCAGCCAAGGCTAAATCCCCACATATTGACCCAACTTTTCCCATGCAAGCTGAAACCTGTTGCTGAGGTCACACAGTAATACTCACAGAAACCTGCTGTCTGATTGCTACAGAGGTGGCAAGTTGTGCTCATTGCTACCTATGGGCTACAACTTGTGTGCAAAACTGCTTCTCTCCTATAACTCTGTTATACTGTTTTCCCTATTCCTCTTTTCTGCTTTTTTTCATATAATGTGTATTTCCATAGAATATATATAAAATACATATATATACACAAACATACATATGTGTATATAATACTAGACTATAAACTCTTAGGGACAACTATACTCATGTTCCTAAGAGCTTAACAGAACAGATTGTATGGCACCATGAAATATACAGACCTATTTTTCTGGGATGACCGGTCAGCATTGCTAGAGAATTATAAACAATAAAAGAAATAACCTTAAATAAATTAAAAATATCTATGTTTGTATATCTCAAATCTCCAGGCTATTTGGTGAGGCAAGGAAGTGAGCACTGAATCAGTTTTCCAGATGGGAACACTGAGACATTTTAGGCAGGAGTTAACCTGCCCTGCGAAGAGCAGTCAGGAGTTTGTACTGAGCAGAAATGAATGTGTAAGCTACTCAAAAGAATTGAGAGGGGAAGGTGACTTCCAGGAGACAGAGGAAAACATCTTAACCGTAAGCGTTCAAAATCCCTGTGCTGGTTCATCGAGGTACCAACTCTTCACAGGAGTAAGTCTTACACTAAAATGAATACTAAACCTGAGGATGTATAGGACATGCAGGAACGAGGAGAGAGACTCAAAGGAAACCCAACCATAAGGTAAAGTAAACTGAAATTAAAATAATGCTATTTAAAAGACAACACTTTGATAAGAGAGTTAATGTAAGAGCCCAGAAACCCTTTCTTCCCCATCAATGCACTTTGAAGGAATGGAGACCTCAGATACCACAATGACGAAGTTCAGAGAGGACGAAAACTTCGGGTTTAAATAAAATTACAAATTAAGTATTGGGGGAGGGAGAGAAGAAAAGAAACACTGTGTTCAGCTAGAGAGAGTAAAAAATTAGATCCTCTCTATACCCCGCACTGCGAGCTGTGCCTTGAGCTTCACCTGTCAAGTGCTGCAAGCATTCCGACGAACCCCTCTCTTTTAATTGGCCATTTGGGTGGTAAAACCGCTCCTCGCTCAAACCCTGCAACTGTGCTCCAGCCCGCCGAGCCGCTGGAAAACTGAGCAATGAGCAGGTGTCAAATTCTGTCCTTTTATCTTTGGCTTTTAAAAGACAGATACAATTATGTGCAAATCCGTGTAGTGTGGCGGCTGATTAGGTCTCTTTTCTAAGAATTATTTGCACAAGGTTCTGTGCGCAGACTGGCCACAGCTATCAGCTCATCTACAGGAACAGTATTGTGTCTGCGCCACCTTCTAGAGACCCACAGACGCGTAAGCACAGAAAAGAAATTATTAACTCCTCACCCTCCGTGGCAGGCAAAGCAACACTGCACCACCCGAGAAGCTCTCACTGGTGCGATCTTGCAGGGGTTTATGCATTTTGAAACTACTTGTGTATGTTTGACACACATCAATGGGACGCCTAAGAAATGAAGAGAGGTTGTAAAGCATAGGAAGTGGACAAAGTTGACAAAATTGAAGCTAAATGTACTCAAAACTCAACATAGGGGAAGACCGTTTTGCTTCCTTAGTTGTACCTCTGAGGCCATGTATCATTTGGTGGATTTACATGGAGTGATACTGACTGCTCCTTGTTTACTCCTACAAAACACGAACAAAAAAATCCTCCCAAATCCCATCACCTTTGTACCTGCAGGGATCAGATTTTTAAATTCAGAAAAAAATCCATGTATTTACATTATCGAGGGATCTGGCAAAAGGTATTCTATGGAGATTTTATTTGGTGGTGCAGGAAAAAAAAAAAGAGTTCGGGTTTTTAAATTAAAAAAAAATAAGGAGGCAAAGAGGAAAAATAGCTTTTGCTGTTTTGAACTGATCCAAGAAATGAGGCTACCCATTTCATACGAAAAGGCAGCTTCCCTTGCCGTGTTGATGAAAAGACTGAGAGTGCATGTCAAGGGGTCCTGGCGGCCACTCCAGCCACAGGAGCAGTTCTGCCAAAGCAATAACCCTGGCAGGGCAGTATTAAAAAACGTCTCCTGTTGCCACCTAAATCCTTACTGCTATCGGTTGAGTGTAGCCTCCAAACTGTGGATATGGGATATGCCCCTTTAGTGCAAACTTACCACCCTTACATCCAAATCCAGAGAGGCTTCATTAACCTCATTACATAAAACAGGAAAGGAAGGTGGACCATTTTGTCCTGATCCTTTCTAAATTCCTAAAGAAGTAAAAGTTTTCAGTGCAAAGGAACCTTTTCCTCCTGGAATTTTCAGGTCTCTAGCAAGAATTTGGACTATGCTTTTCCATAAATATTTTTGAAGCAAGAGAGGGAAGAAAAGCTTATGGGTTGGTTGGAAAGTATATAAAGCAAACAGGGACATATAATGGAAACTGTTCCCAAGAGCATTTCCGAATTCAGCAAGCACAGGGCACTGGGAGTTAACCACTCTATTATGTGGTTTGTCTTTTCCAGCATTAATTTGTGAAAAAGTCTATCTTTTATGCACTTGCAATCCAAACAAAAGGACAAATTAAAAGAACTAAGCACACAAACCATGCTGGGCAATAGAGCGTCACAGCCAAACGCTGCCAGTAATCTATATTCACATTGCATTACATGAACTGACCCAGAATTAACTATGGCTGCCCTCTCCTGGAAAACTCTCTTAAGCCAAATGAAGTTCTCTCTCACCCATTTCCATTAATGGCATTAGCATGCTTAGTGGCAAGACCATGGGAGAACATGACAACTGGGTAAACAGCTATGAGGAAGCAGTAACAGGCGACAACACAATTGAATTATTTTTCCATCAAGGTCCTGAACAGATACTAGAGTCCCCCTTGTAAATCAGGGTATGCAACTGAGCTCACTCAGAGAATACAAACTGTGTGTGGTTCCTGGCTCAAAGTTTCAGAACAGATGTCCAATGACAAGATGGGAGGAAGAAGAAAACAACTTGCAGTTGCTTCCTGGATCTTCATATTCAGAGACCTGACCATGAGCTTTAGGAAACTTCAGTTGGGAATCTTAGTTCCCTTGAGGTTCACTAGTCAAGCACTTGTGACATGAGCTTATGTGCTCCAAGAGGGGACTCTGAGAGGACAGGACATTGAGGAGACAGCCACTTGCACTACATGCGTGGGGAGAAGCAGAGGGCATCCAGCCTGACCTGGCATAGGTGACTCAAGGGATGTTTTCAAGGAAGGGAAAAGGCACATCCAATATTCATAGATGTTAGTATGAGTCAATAAAATGTCCTGACCCATAGTGTCAGACGTTATTGCTGGAATACAATATCAGTGTAGGTGGCTTCAGCTTCCTGTCCATAGCTATATAATCTCCTATTAGTATACAATTCATGTGCCTTTTCTCTGAAGAGTTTTTTTTTTTTTACTTGTTTGAGACCACTCAATAGGAATGTCTTAAAATCCTTTCTTGAGAAATGATAGACATCATAAGATGGTAATTTGAGAAGATCACTGGCCAAATCCCAGTTATTATGTCTTCCATAAAGGTTTCATTGAGATTCCTGAGCCATATCTAGTGATAAAAGCACATAGTTACATACTAATATGTCAGAAGCAGGATGAGATTTCATGAGATTTAGATAACAAATTGGTCAAAAGAATATCCCTGATGAAAACACATGAAACAAGAATCAGAGGTGGAAAATTACTCACTTTCATGACTTTGTGTGACTTTGAAAGGGTTCTAAAAATAGCGTCAATCTTAAACATCTATCAGAGTAGGATAATCTGTTAAAGTGAAGCATGTCATTCGGAACTATAAAAAGCATTCAAAATCTATAAAGTTAAGTTTGAGCATTTTAGAAACTCAGTAGTAAATATCTACAGACCTAGAGCTTTGCTATCTTTTCTTCCCTGTTTTTCTCTCTCTCCACATTGCTCCTGACCATTTCTTAATGTCTCTTGCATTTGCCTCTGACAGCAACCACAGCGTACTAGGCGCTGTAGGAAAACAGGCGAAATCTCTGTCCTTAATCACTTTGTCACGTAATGACCCACGCAATCTCCACGTATGCGATGAGCCCTTTCAGATGCCACGTTCAATTTGCCTCACTGAAAACTAGCCGTAATAGAAAGCAGACGCTCCACAAGGAGTTCGCCAGCTGTTGAAGTGACGTGCAGCTGTTCGGCACGCTGAACTCCAAACGCTCGACCTTTCCGTAGAAAGAGAACTCACTCCCTGTCTTAAAAACGCTGAGCCAAGATCTTTGTTAGCATCAAATGCAATAAGGTAACACTGCTCTCAAGTTTATTACACAAGTACAGAAGCAACAAAGACACACACAAAAAAAACCCAAAACATCAAAAAAAACGTATAGAAAAGTAATGGAAAACTGTCTTTGACAGGAAAGATAAATTCCAGTTGTCTTTAATGATATGAATCATATAAAACCCAACTGTAGCATCCATCCTCTTGTTTTCCCAATTCTATTTGTAGCTAGGCTCCGTTTTTACAGTGCGGAGCGTGGCAGCCTCAAGTAAAAAGTGCCTTGTAACTGCAAAGGTCTGATTCCTCTGACACGTTTCTTTGAGATCTGATTTAAATGAGTATCACTGTCTTCTCTCTAAAAAGTAGGACAAAAAACTAATAAAATTGTTAATTACTTGAAAATCAGGCAAGCCTGACCTACTCTTACTTAATTTAAGTATTTGTCTAAGAAAAGTAGCCAGCATCTGCCACAGTGTGCCAACAGTTGTTATTAACAACAGTCTGAAAACCAACTTCTTGGAGGGGGACACTAGCCAAAATTGAATATTCTCTCACATCAGAGAACAGCTACCAGTGAAGACCAACAGGAGATCTGTTGGCACTTTCAAGTTTCATTTATCTTTTAACATCTCGAAGTCATTCAGCAGAATGGACTGCTTACCATCCCAAAGCACCTCATTAAATGAGTGAGTTAATCAAGTATATTCTGCTCATGAGAAAACATGATTAAAAAAGTCTCAGAGAAGTGAGAATGAGGAAAAGATTTAACAGAGCAGTCAACCTCTTTCCAACCTAGGAACATGTCTGTGGTTCATAAAATGTAAACTGTAATTTGGTTTACAAAATATAAGCTGTAGTTATGTCTTCTGTGAGTATACAGTAATTAACCTGGTCAAAAATTCATGGGGATACTTTCTGATAGGGATCCATGGGGATAACTTCTGAGAAATTTTCATCCTTCCTACATTTGGATGGTCTAGAAAGGACACATAAGATACAGCTGTACACTTTTTCTGTATAGCTTTGTCATTTGGGCCTCCTGCATTTATTTTAAATTTGATATTAGGACCTTGCTGAACTCATGACATCTATAATTACCTATTTATACATCCATTAGGTTTACAGAGAGATACATTCACTCACTCACTCCAGATAGTATCTGGATATAGTATAGTTAGTAGTTAGGACTATCCTGACGAGTCCATAGTTAGGATAGCTTATTGATTTACTATTATTAGCTAGTAGCTATCAATACATATAGCTACATCATACACTTTTAACCACTTCAGCTTCCTTTGCCCATTTAAGAGTCATTGCATTTCAAACCTCAGGCATTTTTATATATGCCTTGTCCATCCCTGTCCGCATCTCTCTAAGTACAGAATTTTCTTCCAAATTACACCTGTCCAGAAGGATTCCATTCTGTGCCAGCAGCAGCTTTACTACACCTAAAAGTACGAGGTCTAGTTATATCTGGAATATTTCTCCTTGGCAGAGATGGAAAAAAGGCTATGTTTGCTCAGTCAGCCTCTCCCTTGTAAATGCAGTATTTCACGCACGTATTTTCCCGTGCATTGTGAACCCACGGAATCGCAGTAACCCCAACAATAAACCTAAACATTTGAAAGACATCATGGCAAAATCACTTTGGAAAATCCATCCGAGATCAGCGGAAGGTTCATTTTCTTGCAGCACACTGAAATATTTACACAAAGCTTTGTTCTGTGATCTGTCTGTTAATAACACTGAGCAACAACTTACCTTACCAAAACTTATCATCCTATCAAAACAGTCCTAAAAACTTGAATCTTGTATGAGAATATGCATTGTCTGGGACCAGGGACTGTAATCTTCTCTTGGATCACTTGCAAGCACGGCTCTCTTGCTTGGCCGTAGTGTGAATTGCCATCAAAGCCAGCAAACACCTTTTCCCTGACTGCCCACTCACTGAGCCCTGGGTGGAATAAAAATATGACACAGACTTTATTGAGAGCCCTGGAAAACCAGCCCTCATCTTTGGCTCTGACAGCTGAGCAATTTCTGCTGGGCAGTCACGTGAGTGGCCTTTCTGCTGAGATTTCCAAGGGAGAATAATTAATTAATAAAACAGCTCAAGTTTGTCTGCAGCTTGTTTATATTAATTAGGAGAGGCAGTATTATGATCATTGCTTTTCAAGTTACCGTACTGCCCTGCAGAAAGAGACCTGTAGCAATGAAGATAACAGGGACTATATGAAATGAGTTCTAATACTTCTGAAATGGTTATTATTCAAAAAGATCACTCACGTCAGGGGGAGACAAAAATATCTGTCTTCTTCAAAGACTAAATATTTGTTTACTTGCCTGGTGAGTTTCTCTTATATTTGCCTCCTTTATCTTCACTACATCACTATCACAGTTCTGTTACAACGGCAGCACCCAAACGGATGCCTCAGAAATTGTTCCCTACTTAAAGCTGGTATTGCATATCCAATGTACCAAAAACCAGTGATTGCTACAGATTAGACAGTTAATGGGCTTGAAGAAAAAGATTCAAAAGAGCTTAACCAAAGAGGCAAAATAGACTTGTTTTATTTTCTGGACCATCATTCTGGTTGTATCACACTTTCTTTGGATCGTAGAACCATAGAATGGTTTGGGTTGGAAGTGACTTCAAAGATCATCTAGTTCCAACCCCCCTGCCATGGGCAGGGACACCCTCCACAGACCAGGTTGCCCACAGCCCCATCCAACCTGGCCTTGAGCACTTCCAGGAATGGGGCCTTCACCTGTTCCTGTGCCTCACCACCCTCACAGTAAAGAATTTCTTCCTAATATCTAATCTAAATCTCCCCTCTTTTAATTTAAGCCCATTGCCCCTTGCCCTATCACTCCCTGCCCAGTAACCAGCCCCTCTCCAGCTTTCCTGTAGGCCCCTTCAGGCATTGGAAGCCCGCAATTAGGTCTCCCTAGAGCCTTCTCTTCTCCAGGCTGAACAATCCCAACTCCCTCAGCCTGTCCTTGTAGGGGAGGTGCTCCAGCCCTCTGACCAACTTTGTGGCCCTCCTCTGGACTTGCTTCAGCAGCACCATGTCCTTCTTTCCTGTACTGGGAACCCCAGAGCTGGACTCAGATCCTGTCCCTGAATGTCTATTCTCCAACATAAAAAAGTTGCAGTTTCTACTTCTGATGGTCATTAGAGCTGTGCTCCCATCTCCATTCATGACCACTGCCTTTTTCTTCCTCACACTCTGCCCTGCCACCAAGGTGGGTCTCAAATGCTCTTTCCTCTCCAGCCTTCTCCTAAACTGCCAATTATACATGTGATGGCCTCTCCAAATAAGACCACTAGGTAGCAATCTGACCTTACTTCCCATGGCATTTAAATCACAATGTTTGGGGGACACTAGTAGAAGATAATTGCTTGGGAGATGACCAGAAGAAATGACTGCCTCAACTTCACTGGGGCAGCAGAGATCTCTGCTATAT
The DNA here is from genome assembly GCA_013399095.1 of Psophia crepitans. Lineage (NCBI taxonomy): Eukaryota > Metazoa > Chordata > Aves > Gruiformes > Psophiidae > Psophia > Psophia crepitans. The sequence goes on along the minus strand of VWZZ01007707.1, from coordinate 510,338 downwards.
CCACATGTAGTGCTGACACAGGTGCTCGGACCCCACCACATCTGGGTGTCACTGCATTACACTTTCATCATTGTAATACAAGTTCCCAGTGAGAATCAAACTCAGCACTTCAGAAAGTCTCTCAAATTAACTATCAAAATTAACTTTTATCTTATCTTTGATGCCACCATAGCTATTCAAGGAAGAGATCTTTTATTCCACATTTTTTGTCTCAAAAACTATATTAGCAATGAAAACAACTAGTCTTACTGGTTCTATGGGTAGCAAGGCAGAGAACAGTCATAGCACTTCTCTCCTCAGCAGGTAGAGGTGGAGAAAAGTCAAATCTCTGGTGGCTTCTTGGCTCTATTGAAAAAAGGCTACAGATGTCTTTTCCAGTACACATTTCTCAGGTAATCCTATACTCAAATATAGCACAACTTCTTCTCCATGAATTCTTTCCAGTTCCACTGAAGGTGCTAGATAAAGCAAAGGAGGAGAAAGAGCCAAAATTTCAACTAAAAAGAGAAGTTTTATCTCCAACTATAAGTCTATGATTGCTCCATGTACACTAATTCTTCTAATTTATCCAGTCTAGTTGCAACTTCAAAATAATAAGATTTCACCATAACCTCTAGGAAATATCTTCACAGTTCAACAGATCTTACTGTCAAGGCTCCTTAAGTCTCACTCTAAATGTTCCCATCTTCATTTTACGCCATTACTCTTCGTTATAGCCTACATTCCAACTTCAAAATAATTCCACTCCCACATGGGGTTGGTATCCTAATATGTCCAGTCTCTACTGCCCTCTGGGATAGGAAGACATTTGAAAAATATACTAAAATAAATTAAAATGGTCAGAAAAAACAAGGAATGTCAGATAAGAAAGACATCGAGGCCCTGGAGCGTGTCCAGAGAAGGGCAACGAAACTGGTGAAGGGGCTGGAGCACCAGTCTTATGAGGAGCAGCTGAAGGAACTGGGCTTGTTCAGTCTGGAGAAGAGAAGGCTGAGGGGAGACCTTATTGCCCTCTACAACTACTTGAAAGGAAGTTGTNAAGAAAGGTTAGATGTGGTACTTAGGGACATGGTTTAGTGGGTAATAGGTGGTGGGGGGACGGTTGGACTAGATGACGCTGGAGGTCTCTTCCAACCTTAATGATTCTATGATTCTATAATTTAAAAATAAATACAATTAGAGCAGTTAAAAATGGACAAGGCCTATTAGATTAGTGAATGTGCCCCTGAATACAGGATGTCTTAAATTAATCTGATACTAAATGTGTTCCAAGCCAAAAGGTGGAAAAGAATCTCACGTATCTTCTTTAATTTAGAATTTCTTGGCCTTTATACAGTATGTCTCAAAATGCTAAAACAGCAGTACCTGAAGGTGTGTTAGTTTTTATTTCTCAAAAATCGAGTTAATTTTTTTATTTTTATTTTTTTTAAGAAAATGATGTGCAACGTCTTGCAGCAAACTTATGCCCAATGTGAAGATCTTCGACAGGACTTAACTAAAGCTACCTGTCAAGTCTTTGCCACCTTCAAACTGAATGCAAAGGGAAATATTACTGTGCCTGCCTGCAGTCAGGTAGAACTGCTGCATCCAACCTCATCTGAGCTGCAGCTTCAACAAACACACATGGGAATGCAGTACTGGAAGAGTATTTGATTGTGTTTGTTTACCAACAGTGTTGATGCCAAGCAGCTTTGTCTGGCAAAAAAAAAAAATTTTAAAAAAATTATTTTTAATAATACCACAATTCTGATAGGAACTGTGTTACAAGAAATACTGTTTCAGGATATCAGACAATGGATGGTCTAAATGAAACAGCAATGCATCAAAATCTGAAATCTCTAAGCCTTGTGAAAGTTAGGATAAAGGGAACATAAACTTAAATTCATACTCCAGAAGTGAGACCATGTAGGATGACCATGATCACCAGCAGTCCCTCTTCAGTTCGGTTTTCTTTCAGTTTTCTTTGTGGTTATACCTGAATTAGCTAAAGACACAAGTAATTTCACTTTTTCAACAGAGGACCTTCAAGGAAGAACACTGAAGTTGCTCCTAAAATTTTTAAACCAACAAACCACAGTTAATCTCCAACATATCTAACAGGCTTCAGTCTGTTGCAGTCTGTATTTACTTTTAAACATTTATCTTAAGGACTGAAGAGTTGCTCTGAAAATACCAGACATCTCAGCCTAGAATGAACTCTGTTTATTTGAATGATCTCAATTCACAAATCTAGATTCAGGAAGGCATTTTCTTGTAACAAAACTCTTCATTGTTGGATCAATTAAAAATAGATTCAAGAGCAAATAAGGTTCCTTAGCAACTTAAGCAAAGCAGGAAAAACTACAGTCATTGCTAACCACTAGGGGAAAACCAAAGTGCCTTGTCTCTTTGCTAAATTACCTTGCTTTATTTTATTACCAGCCTCTTCAGGCCTGTTACAGGAGAGACATTTGCTGACTTATGTAAATTATTTCAGTAAGGATGTTCTCATTCTGCTCACAAGGCACAGAGGAAGCAAGGCCAAGTGCAGGTCTTCCCATTTGCCCTGTTCCTGGAAATGTTGAGGCACGATGGACTCCAAGTGCTGAGTGGAACCTTGTGTCCTCCCTTTTGGATAAGCAGCACGTAAAAAGACCTTTCAGTTTCATTTCCAAACACTCAAAATGTGTAACGCAATGACTTCAGCTGTCCTGAACGATTAGAGGACGTCCCACATCTAAACCACAATACAGCACTGACAGTCTAGAGAAAACGGCGGCATGTTCTGCTTTGTGTTTCTTCAGCACCTGGTTTAAGATGGTCATTGCTTTGGCATTTTGGTTTTAAGATATCATGAACAGCAAGCACTTGAATAACAACACTCTGTTTTTTAAAGAAAAACTAGAGTCTACAGCACCAATTAAGACAGCTTTCACATGGAGACTGCAATTAAAGAGATCTGATAGATTCTGAATAAAGAAAAACCCTTTTATTCATAATGATAAAAGCCTACAGTGTCCAGAATATCTTTTTTTTAAAACTTTTTTTTTTTTTCAAGATATGCCTGACAGACTATAGCTGGAAGCATATGCCCCGAACACGAGTTCAGATGCTCACCAATCTTTGGGAAGTCAAAGGAATCAATTAAGATTTCCGGAATTTTAATGCAGGGCCAATTATTTTTGCAACCAACCCTTAAAACAGGTCTGACTAGTACAATTTTAATAGCAATTCTAACTCTTTTGATTCTGACTTTGCAAACAGCATCCTGAGTCATGGGCTGTGTTTAAGAAGTTGCATTCACTGTTGCCACACACTGCAGGAGAATATTTTTTTTTCTTCCCTTTTTTTTTTTTGTCACTAGGAGTTAAGTGATTGTTGTCTTCATATCAAGGTGAGAACTTAAAAGTCTCAAATAGGTGTATGATCTTACAGACTCTGGGGAGCATCTAATTGGCAAAACCAGCTGGGAATGGCAAACAGATCACAAAACGCTGGGTAGAATACAGCCACGTCTGTTTTATCACAATATATTTTAGCATCTTGCAAATATTTACGTTCGCTTCTGCTGGACAGCCAGCTTGAACTAGGTTTTGTGTTCTTTAAATTATTTATGTGAATTCTATCTGGAGAAAGGAAAAAAAAACACCCCACCCTGCTAATATGCAGAAGCTCTGCCATCACATATATCGCAGCGGTTTCTATCTGTGAGAAGTAGCATGTTTCTTGAATTTGTTCCTAATCTTTCTTAAGAGAGAAAGATGACTGAATCACATTGCCAACAGATCAAAGCAGAACTGCGCTGCTGATACGTGCCTCTTCTTTGTGCAGCGTGCAACAGCCTTCCTCTATTATTATATTGTATACGTAGCATCAGCAGGCTGAAATTTGGGTGAACAGAACGAAGAATCCACTAAGCCCTGGGAATGACAGCAACGTTTTTCATCACCTGCTGGATAAAGAAAAGGTTACTTTGCTTCAGTGTCCTTCAGTGGCATTTTGTATTGCTAACCATTAGACTACAAGGACTGATAGGAGAGAAGCAGATGGTTCTCCTATCTTTTTGCCTGTTTTCCAGGGAATGGTTAGTTTTTGTCCTCCTCCCTAGCAAAATAACTAGCTGTGTTCTGCCTGTCTGTGGCTCAGGCTTCAGAGTAATCTTTAGATGTTACTGAAGACACTGACACTAAGTAGCGCATCAAACGAAGGGTTAATAACCCACATGATAAGGGTGTCTAACTATCACCCCAGACTTAGAAGGCCTGACTTTGGTTTTTTTATCATCATAGCAGAAAAGTATAATCTGGTGTAATTATTATTATTAAGCACCACTGTTAACACAGAACTAAATTACCTTCTTTTCCTGACTAACCTATGGCTTCCTTTTCTCCAGCATTTTACCTGCCAATACATAAACACCACCACACACTTCATGGTCCTGCGTGAAGTGATACTTTCAATTTTTAACCCTTTCTTTTAAAGATTAAATTATTTTTTAGCTTGTAGAGTTCAAAACTCAGTAAGCGCCACAAGCCGAGCTGCGTGGGGTCTGACCAGCATGCAGTAGGGAGAGCTCAAGGAAACAGAAGTTGCCCTGTTCCCCAAAAATGCCTGGGCACAGCGTTGCTGTGGGTTTTACGTGGAGGACGTGAATACAAGAAGCTGATCAGCTGCAAGGTTAGATGTGGTACTTAGGGATGTGGTTTAGTGGGTAATAGGTGGTGGGGGGATGGTTGGACTAGATGATCCTTGAGGTCACTTCCAACCTTAATGATTCTATTCTATTCTATTCTATTCTATTCTATTCTATTCTAATCTTTCTCAAGAATCTACAAATAAAACCACAGGTTTCAAGGGAAACGTGGAGTTGAAGGGTGATCCAGCATCTTTGGTCTACTTCAACTTTAAGCTGGATAAAGCAAGTTTCACCCTCCCTCCTACTCTGCTTTGTAATGATGCTTGCAAGGTACAGAGAGCTGTTTAATCCTGCCCCAGCAGCCAGGGTTTCAAAACAGCATGGGAAACACACAGCAGTGGCCAAAGGGATGACCAGATCACAGCCCCCCCAGATGCCCGGTGGGTTTGCCTCTGCACAAGTGTCCCGTCCCTATTGCCTGAAAAAACGTCCCGTACCAATCCATTAAACCAAAGGTGGAAGGGAATAGCAGGGCAAAGAGAATATCCCACCACCACCTCCGTGTTAGATAAAGGGCAGTTTTATCATTTCCCCCATCGCTTCTAGCATTTGCTATGAACATTAATCCCATCAGTGGAACATCCTCACTGTTGGTGCCCTCAAATGCTGACCACCTTGTTGTTCATTTTGACGAGTAAAAATGAAAGCAAGCAGCACAGCAAATGTATCCAGCAATTACACATTGCTCACAAATTCACCTGAATTAACATCTCATCTACAGTGCAATGATACAGGATTTTACAGCCCTCCACAGCAAAATACGGCACTATTTAGAACATTTGGTAAAGTTGTTTTGCATCAGAATAACGGAACATTTGAAAAATGTGTTTTCAATCTGCCCCAAAAACCCATCTAGGTCTTCAATATTTTAGCTCATCCTCATCTATACAGAACTATTTTAGCTCCAGTTTGCTATTTGCAAAATGAGACCGGGATGAGATACAGCCAAGTAGATTTCCACATCGTGGCGCATTTAAAGAAGGGGGGAAGGAAGGGAAGAATCCCATTATTTTAGTTCCCCAATTATTTTTTTTTTTTGCTCTTTCTCTTTAAATACCACTATTCCCAACCCCCTGGTGTGCTTCAAGAGCTGCAGGGTGAAACTCGGTTTGCACAAGCACGGGCTGTACAACTCAATTACCGAGATCTGAAGGAAACTCGCGTCCCCGGACAGCATCTCTGAGGTTTCACCATGAACGCTGCCTGATCTAATTAGGAAACACTCAGCATCTTTGTGGCAATTACTAAAGAGAATAATTATGACATGGCCACTGTCTTCCTTCAGATGGAAAAGCAGCAGAAAATGACAGGAAACAGAAGTCGGACAGGAGTTAATAAAACAGCCTTTGGCAAGAGAGTAGAGAAACGCCAATTCCAGGAGAAGGTACAATTTTCTCAACTGGAAAACAAGGAAAAAGTAGCACATTTGCAAGCTAGAGACCGAAAGGAAAAGAGACCATTTAGTCATAAATGAGCCATAGATTCACCGTAATAAAGCAGAGCTTATGCTTGCAGACAGCTGCCTATTATAGTTTATTATAGGAAAAGAGCCTTTAATCGGTGCCACGGTACGGTTCATGGCTGCCCTACCGTCGCACGTTTGCCCTCAAGAGACACCAAGTGACACTATATTAACAATCCTACACCTATTAATGTTACGAATTAATTTTCTTTCAACACAGGAACCAATTTAAATCACTGAAAATACTTTGAAGTCCCCACAGCAGCTCGTCCGGTGGTTACAACGGGGAACTGGAAAGCAAAACTCTCTTAATTGCAGCCCCAACTTTAATCATTGATTTGCTGCAAGAATTTAATCATGCGACTTAACTGCCCTGCCTCAGTTTACTGATGTGTATGACATTAACAAGCAGCTCTGGAGTAATCAAAATACGGGAGACATTTTACAAAACAATGAAGGCGCTCAGCGTGGCGCTTCCACAACACAGAGGTGCGAGTCTTAATTAATGTTTATAAAGTGCCTGAAGAACTTGAGAGAGCTGGTGGCGAGGGAATACAAAGTATCATTACATTTATTTTGCAAAGAGGTATGAATGTGTGATTATAATTTTATTACCCACGCAGATTTATAGGGAGGGTTTAGGCACAAAAGAAATTAAACTTTTTGCCACTTTCTCTGCAGCGCAGGTTCATTATCAGAGCAGTGTATCAAATGTAAGGGATTTAATAACGCGCTTTTAAGATCAATCATACCCAAATCTTCAGTATCTTCAAGCAATGCATAAGCAAAAAACTATATGTGTGACAAAAGTGGTTTAAAAGTTAGGATTGTTATGTGGTTCTTATAGCATCACACAATCTGAGTACTTTCAGAGCATTCATTTACTGTAGCAGCTGTAATTTCCCCTGTATTTTGATTATCTTGATATTTTCTAATCATGAGAGTTATAAATTTTAAAATGATACGGCAGGCGTGATAGGCTGCAGATTCACCCCCCCAAGTGAAGTTACTTTTTTTATTAAATGTTAAATTGCTTTCTTCCAAAAGGAGAATTACACTTTTGCTAATTTTTGCTTTTTCAATGCTGCCAGAGATTTCTTCTGATAGTACAGTGGTCTGAGTGACAGCAGAGATTCTTCTTTTCAATATTCCTGGATAAATATTGACCGAAGATGCCAGTTCTGTCTTTCACCATTGAGATGAATTAGTTCGGGCACAATTACAGGAGGTTTTTTTTAGTATAGCATCTAGGATGACTCAAAAGTTTCTAAGATGAGCTTAGAATTTGTACTTTTTTTTTTTCTGAATAGCTCTATCATTTTCAGCATTACAACAAGGGTCTGAAATTTGGCTGGCGGCGTACAGTTGCCTGCATGATGCTTTTCCTGACCAACCCCAATTCCTACTAATTATAAGCTTTGCAAAATAAAGTATTCTGTATTTGTAGTCAAGAATTTTTATTCAGATACCCCCTATCTTCTCTTTACTGAGTAGTCCCATTTCCAGCACCACAAGATAAGGAAGGTTTCCCTCATAAATATCATGCGCAGTCTGTAACAGCTGCCAGTGCTGTAGGTGAGAACAGCCTGGTTCCTCAGGGCTCCTGCAGCTACACCCAAAGCCACAGGAGAAACTTCAGATTAAATGAGTTAAACACTGAAGCACAGTATGGTTATGGAAAACCATGGAGATCTTATGTCACTTAATTTGTGGGGGATAAGTGCCAAGAGAGGCTTTCAGTAACTTTGTGAGCCCTGAGGAGAAGGACTTGGGAGTGCTGGTTGATGAAAAGGTCAGTATGAGCCGGCAGTGTGCGCTGGCAGCCCAGAAAGCCACCCGTGTCCTGGGCTGCATCAAAAACAGTGTGGCCAGCAGGGTGAGGGAGGGGATGCTCCCCCTCTACTCCGCCCTGGTGAGACCCCACCTGGAGTGCTGTGTGCAGCTTTGGGGCCCCCAACATAAGAGGACATGGAGCTGTTGGAGCAAGTCCAGAGGAGGGCCACAAAGATCATCAGAGGGCTGGAGCACCTCTCCTACGAGGGCAGGCTGAGGGAGCTGGGCTTGTTCAGCCTGAAGAAGGGAAGGCTCTGGGGAGACCTCATAGCAGCCTTCTAGTACCTGAAAGGGGCTACAGGAAAGTTGGAGCAGGTCTGGTTACAAAGGCAGGGAGTGATAGGATAAGAGTTAATTGATTTAAACTAAAAGAGGGGAGATTTAGATTAGATATTAGGAAGAAATTCTTTCCTGTGAGGGTGGTGAGACAGTGGAACAGGTTGCCCAGAGAAGCTGTGGCAGTGTTCCAGGCCAGGTTGGATGGGGCTTTGGCCAACCTGGTCTAGTGAAGGGTGTCCCTGCCCATGGCAAAGAGGTTATCATAGAATCACAGAATCCTTAGAGTTGGAAGGGACCACAAGGATCATCTAGTTCCAACCCTGGGAAACTAAATTCTATGGTTCTATGACTTCTTACCTCAGACCTTTGGTCAGACCAGTGCATGCACCTCCAAACTCTCCTTACGTGGCAGATACTCTTTTTACTAATACTATAGTATCAGAAGGAGCAGTGTTGCTCCTAACTCACCGTCTAGCAGCATTACATTCAATGCTGTTTCTTCCATAAATAATGGATACATTTTTCAATCCAGCTTTCGATAATTCTGAAACTTCAACATGTAAGTTTTGATGGTCTTTTGACTATTGTGTCTTTCTGCAAAAACAGTATTTCCCAGAAAACCTCAAGCAACAAGCTCATAAGGGCTGTCTGACCCAAAACAAGATGGAAACCAACACTAACACTTCCAAGTTTTACAAAGGACATATGTACAAACACTTTCCAGCTATTATACCTCATGTCTAATAGCTGCGAACCAATCTAAGAGGCAACTCTACAACTTCCTTGCTTTCAGACAGATTTATGACACAACCAAAAGCAATTAATTAGGATGACCAGACTAAGTATCTCCTAACCTTCATTCTCCTTAAGAAACTGTCCACGATTTCACTAATAATACTGGTCTACCGAATGGTTTCAGTTATGAATTTTTACTTTTATTTTAACTTTTGAAGAAAGAAAGTTATTTGGAAAGCATCAAACTTCACTTCTTTACAGGTACCATTTGAAATAATTTCTTTTTTTCCCCCCTATTTATCTCATTTTTTAATACATAGACATAAAGAATAAAAAAGAAAACATTACTGCATGTCCTGGCAAAGAAACATCCCAATATGGGATTGCAGTCCTCTGTCCTGGATCCACAACTTACCCATTGGACAATTGTGTATAGGACTTTCCTGTTTTGACAGCTACAATCTGAAGATGAAAACACATTCCAAGGCAAAAAGGATTTGTTGCTTTTCAAATTATAAATGAGTTTCAGCTTTGACTCCCTTAACATCACAGGGAGGAATGTGAACATTATTAGTCCTAGTAACACAACATTAATCTGGATTTGAAGCTCATTCTAACTCTCAGAAGGGTGTATTTGTGTACACTGAAGCCTTATTCTCTTTGTTAAAATGGAAATTAAAGAAGTTGCAGACATGAGGCGGAAAACCAGGACAGCCCTCATTCAGAAAACAACACTTCGCAAACCTGCACTGAACACCAACCGATATTTTAAGATAAGATCAACACACTGATTTAAGAGTCAAGTCTCACACAGGTCCTTTCAACAAACACAGCTGGGATATTCTTCCTTAGTAAACATTTTCAAGAGATCCCAGGTTTAGTCAGGCTGACCTACAACCCCTCCAGAGAGTCAACGTACTGAGAAGCACATTATTTCCACCCATCCACATATCTCCCCAAGGATCTTCTCAAAAAACAAGGTCACATTGTGAAGTCTTCCTTGTTTGCAGATCTCATTCTTCCTGTGTACACTTAGAGCGACCGAGCTCTTTGTTTAGACACTTACAGTTTCTCTCAAAATGCAGCTATCTCAGAAAGCAAACGGCAAGGCAGAAAAGGAAAACAGACTGTCAATGCTGTCTCTGCAGCAGAGCTGCTCTGAATGAATTCCCTAAAATACTTAACCCACAGATAAAAGCTCTGATGGCAACATCATTATGAAGACCTTCAGAGAGACCAGTGTGTGATGACCAAATGGTTATGAACTCAAGGAGCTCGAAGTTAGATTGCTTTTGAAGTAATCAGATCACATCACTCTGTACTGTAATACAAATACAATGCCTTGGAGAAATAAAAGAAGAAAAGGAGTATTTTTCATTATTTTTTGGTAGACTCTATAGTGTGCTAGTAACAACCACATCCCTTAAACTAACTGAAAAGCTTATGGTGCTGAAGCCTCTCAAAAGCCACTGCAACTCCACATGTTTTATAGCACAGCAGAAATAACCTCATTTTAAATTCTGGAAGAAGGGGAAGGTGGTTTAGAAATACATCCATTTATGTACTTATTTCTATTCTTGGCAATTTAAAAAGCTCCACACATAGGAAGGAGGATGGTGGGTAATAGAAGAATTATCATCATCTACATACGAACAACCAGTAACATAAAGCATAAAAATGTGCATTGGGCGCCAACTGTAGTTCATTTGAATTCTTAGGTCCTAGCATTAGAGCCATAATGCTTCATGCTGACTTTGGATATACATGGATGTGTCCTCTCCTAAATTTTAAAAGAAGGCTTTGAGATGTTTTGCTGTGTAATAACAGCAAGGATGCTTACACTTCATAGCTTGATTCTCCAGTTAAGACTGAAAAAGCTTTGCAAAGGAAGTAAGTGTCATTAGTCCTACTTAACAGTGAAACAGACCCAGAGAGGTGACCCAATTTGCTCCCAATTACACTGTACATCAGATACATATGTGGGAATAGGACCCCTCAGACGCCTCAGCTCTGTCCACTGTGATGCAGTCTCTTGTAACAAATTAATTTCCAACACACATAAGAAATAATTGTTTTCAAACCTCACAAAAGCAAAAGAATGACGATACTTGCAGCTGGGCAAAACAATTTCATTCAGTTTTCTGCAGAACGTCACCTTTTGAGGTTTGCTTTCATTTCATTCATAGTTTATTCCCTTTCAGCAGAGCAACCAACCGACTCATCACTCCTTTGAAGTTGCTTTCTTTTTCCCACGCTGGTATTAGCTACCTAGACAATTCTTCTCTCCCTTTCAATAAGGAAAGGTGAATTGTAGTAGAGCTGTTTGCCATAGGTTTAGGATATTATTTGCTATGTCTCTGTAAATAGCTGAAGTTCTGTAGTGTATATATTTTTATAGCTAACTTTTTAAGTGAGACAATAGTAAATAATAATGGATTTTCTGGGAATCAACAAAGTAGAGACAAGGAAATACAGCCCTGTGCAAAGAGGACTTCATGAAATAGGGCTGACAAGAAGAAAAAGAGAAAGAGATGAAATCTTGACGTCAAGGTGAAGAGAAGGAACAGAGAAGGTGCAAGAGTGGAGACCCTGAAATTATCTTGCAAATGAAGGCCAAAGAGGCAGGTAGAGAGACTAGAGGGAAAAAGAAAGTGATAAGTCTCTGTCAGTGACAGAGTAGTGGAAGAATGAAAAATCAGCAAGAAAAAAGGAGACCTAGCCAGTCTTTGCATCAGCATTGGCTAGATCTTGCAACTGGAGAAGCAGGAGATAGGACAGAGACTGTGGGGATGAGTCACCAATTACACATAAGCAATTTGCACTACGTACAAGAAGAGGGGACAGCCCAGGCGTGCCGTTCAGTGACTACCTACAGTTTTGCTGCAGACTGGCAGAATGCTGACGGCACCTGATAAAACTCCAACACACAATTTCACATCACTCCCTTGCTAGCGATCCTGAGCCCCGGAGGCAGAACACGGGCATGGACCTCCTCCTTTGGCACAGCAGAAAAGAACTGATCCTATTTATCTGTGAGGCAGCTCTGAAGCACTTGGCAACCACGTTTTTATTGCAGCTGCTCTGGTCAAGTCTTTAGCCAGCCAGCCTACAACCCAACATGCTTCTGATGAACTGCAGGTAAGTTGGATGAATTTCTGGCTCTAAAGAAATTCTGTTTCCAAGGCTGTCTTCAGTCCAAAACACATCTTTCTTCAGTTAACTAAGTTTACCACCTGACACTGACTTCCCCTTTGCCACCATATCTGATTCAACCAAACAGCTTCTTTTCCTGCGTTCCTTCAATGGTCTCTAAACCATTCCTGTAGGTGTTAAACCTACCTGTCCTAAACCATGTTTAATCGCATCAAATGTATGAATTACCGGAATTGAGCACTTAGCAAATGACCTATATTAACTCATTTGCTATTGAAAAACACAAATTTGTTATTCATTTTATGCTGTTCTTTTGAGAAGAGATGTTCAAGATCTCTTCAAAGTAATGCTTTAAGGGTAACACCAGCTATTCTCTAAGCCTGTAAAATCTTTTCCTTTGTCCAGCTTGAGGTGAAATCCAGATATTTACCATCCAGCACCTCTCTGGTCATTCTCTTCTGGCTTTCCTTTCCTCCACTCTGCAAGGACATCACATCACTTCATCTCTACCGACTGTACCAAAATCCTGTGGCCTATTCGGTCTTTGGAAGATTTCCAACTCTTTCAGAAAGCAGATTGCAGTGTACCATTAATTGTAGTTAAAAAGAGATGGCTCAAGTAGCTGTTATTTATTCATTTGACATTCTTAAACATACACTTGGAATACCTACAGTGTTTCAACAAAGCTTCAGTGAAGTCTAAACCTGTACTTAGTATTTTATCCCTGTAATTTGCAGGTCAGCCTTGTGGTTTCTTTTATTGCCAATAATTAAGCAATTCAAGGTAGATTATTTCACTCATGAAAATTTACACTGCTCTAAGCAAATATGCTCTGGGAAAGCTGTGCTGCAAACCATTCCCACTTGCGGTCTCTTCATGTAAACTCCAGTAACATTCCCAGAAATCAGGTACCTTGTTCCTCACTGCTGTGTGCCACTTCACTGATGTAAGAGTGAAGAAAAGAAGGAATGTGGTTTCTCACAGAACTGCAGAATCACTGACGCTGGTAGGGACCTCTGAGGATCTCATCTAGTCCAACCTCTAATGAAAGAAAGGCAAGCTTGCCCAGGTTGCTCAGGGCCATGTCTAGACGGGTGAATAGCTGCAGGGATGGACAGTCCATGACCTCCCTGGGCAGCCAGAGCCAGTTTTCAGACACTCTCATTGTAAAAAAGTTCTCTTTCTTTTTCTGGGGGTGCTGGTTCACGAAAAGCTCAACATGAGCCGGCAGTCAGAAAGCCAACCGTGTCCTGGGCTGCATCAAATACAGTGTGGCCAGCAGGGTGAGGGAGGGGATGATCCCCCTCTGCTCCACTTTTATGAGACCCCACCTGGAGTGCTGTGTACAGCTCTGGAGCCCTCAACATAAGAGGACATGGAGCTGTTGGAGCAAGTCCAGAGGAGGGCCACAAAGTTGGTCAGAGGGCTGGAGCACCTCTCCTACAAGGACAGGCTGAGGGAGCTGGGCTTGTTCAGCCTGGAGAAGAGAAGGCTCTGGGGAGACCTCATAGCAGCCTTCTAGTACCTGAAAGGGGCTACAGGAAAACAGGAGAGGGGCTGGTTACAAGGGCAGGGAGTGATAGGACAAGGGGGAATGGGTTTAAACTAAAGGAGGGAAGATTTAGTTCAGATAATAGCAAGAAATTCTTCGCTGTGAGGGTGGTGAGGCACTGGAACAGGTTGCCCAGAGAAGCTGCGGGTGCCCCATCCCTGGAAGTGCTCAAGGCCAGGTTGGATGGGGCTTTGGGCAACCTGGTCTAGTGGAAGGTGTCCCTGACTGTGGCAGGGGGGTTGGAACTAGACGATCTTTGAGGTCCCTTACAACTCTAACCATTTTATGATTCTATGATTCTTATGTTCAAATGACATTTCCTGAATTTCAGCTTGTGCCCATTGCCTCTTGTCCTTCCACTGGATACCACTGAGAATTCTGCCTCTATCCTCTCATCAGGTGTTTACACACATGGATAAAATCCCCTGCACCTTATCTTCTGTGGGATGGCTTCTTCCCATTGACTGAAGAAGGTCTCATCTCCTTCTTCCTGATCTGGTGGTCTGTGGCAAACATACACCCTAGTATCACCTGCATTTGTCTGCTCTCTGAGTGTGACCTAGCAGCTCCCAGCTAGCTCATTGTTAGTCCCTAGGCAGAGCTTCCACTCTCACGTAAAGTACAAAACCTGCTGTGGATCTTCACTGCCCTCCCATGTCATTCCTGTGATGGTTTTACCCCACTTGGTCAGGCAGATCTTGTCTCTTTGTAGCCATGTTTGATTCCCAAAGACAGTCATAAGAGCCAGATCCTTGTTTTGGACACCAGCTGTGCAAGTATTTGCTGACCTACAGGCTCTGTCCACTCTTTCTGTTGCCTTTCCCCCTATGGGAGAAAACCATCTGGGACACGTGTCCTCAACCATGACCTGTGAAACCATATAGCCATACTTGATATGCTCTAGGTTTCCTTGACTGTGCCCACATGGAAGCAGGTCATAGCCCAAGGGCTGGACAGGACCAAGTGGTCTGTGTTCAACATCCCGTATCAGAGCTACTGGTAAGCAGAAAATGTCCCTAGACAGCAGATCAGGTTGACATCCCCCATCGGAAGGAGTCAACCACTACTATCAGCCTTCCTTCTCAGGCTCAGCTGGCTCAGATGCTTCATCGGACAAGGCTCCCAGCCCCTCATCTGCACCGAGGGAAATGAAGCTATTCTACGGTTGCAGACCTGCAGGTGGAGCAGGAGCCTTCCTCCTCAGGCCAGAAGTCACACACTTCTTCTGCCTTTACCATCATGAAAGTCTTCATTTCCCAAAATGATAAGCACAGACTCTGAGCACATCCTTCAGTACCAGTTCCACAGCACCTGCTGAAAGGGTGCTTTATCCTCCCTAACTAGGAGTCAGCTGAAAAAAAAAACAACCAAGCTCAAAGCACCTTCTCATAGCTGGCAGAGCTCATTAAAAGCTGCTAGAGCCTGCTGGAAGACCAGCATCCTGTAGCTATCCTTTCCCAACTGCAGTCAGCACCCCGAACACCCTTGAAGAATTCCCAGGAGTCTTGCGACAGCCCCAGAAGTTCCCAGGAGATCTCAAAGCAAAGCACAGGAACTGCTCATCTGTTGGCTGCCTCTTTCAGCTGCACCCACCTCATGAGTTTACTACAGTCCTGATGAATGCCGCGAACCACAGCAGCTTGTGTTCAAAGCATCCTTTTTTGTGGAAGTACAGAGAAGAGCACAACTTTGTGGGTCAACAATACACAAGCTACCAAGTGGAACTTCTTAGGTTGCAATGACATACAGTTGCTAAGTCCTAGCCCATCACTGGCCCACACAAGGTAAATTGACATTAATAGGAAATACTGCAAATTGATATTTCTTTTACATTATCTAGTTTTCTCGATGCCCTGATTTTTCTGCGTTACCAGCAGATGTTACGATTCTTTGTGGAAAAAATGAAATAGAAATGTTATAACGATTTTTTGAAAGGCAATGGGAGAAATAGGAAAAGATAGTAAGTTTGCAATTTTGAAATTATTTAAAACGCAGCTCTGAAATGCAAACTCTCAAACATTAAGGGACCACCACAGTAGATCAACGAGGCATTACATAAAATCTGCAAATGAGTTACTGATTTGAAACTGCACTAGAGCGGGGAGTAGCTGAACTTACCATGAAATACATAATCACAGAATCACACAGAATCACAGAATCACAAGGGTTGGAAGGGACCTCGAAAGATCATCTAGTCCAACCCCCCCCGCCAAGGCAGGGCCACCTAGAGCACATCACTCAGGAACACGTCCAGTCGGGTTTTGAATGTCTCCAGAGAAGGAGACTCCACAACCTCTCTGGGCAGCCTGTTCCAGTGCTCTGTCACCCTCACAGTAAAAAAGTTTTTCCTCACATTAACCCGAAACCTCCTGTGCTCCAANAGCTGAGGGGCCCAGAACTGGACGCAATATTCCAGATGCGGCCTCACCAATGCAGAGTAGAGGGGGAGTAGGACCTCCCTCGACCTACTGACCACAGCCCTTCTGATGCACCCCAATGTTGACAGGCAGATGACTGATTTCTGTTCTTTAACACTGACATAAGTTATATTGCAGTAATAGTTGTTACTGTATAAGGACTACAAGAAAAAGTAGAGATCAATGCATTGCAGAGCTGTATTTATAAAATTCTGCAGGAAGTGCAGAAACATCTAATTCTTTCACTCTGTCTTCCCATTTAAAAAATAAAAAGTAATTCTAAGGGTACTGGCTGCTTACATCTTCTTTTCTTGTGGTTCATGGTCTCAACACCAGCTTGCTTTGTGAAGAGGAGGCTAAGGGCGGATCTAATCTCAGCCTACCACAACCCCAAGGGAAGTTGCAAAGCTAATGGAGACAAGTGCTTCTCAATCATGGGCAAATGGCCTCAAGTTGGAAGTTCAGACTGGACATCAGGAAAAGATTCTTCACTTGCAGAATAGTGCAGTGCTGGAAGTGGTCATCTGGGGTGGCCGTCAAATCTGCAGACTTAGAGGTATTTGAGACTCAGCCCAGGCAAAGCTGGCCTGATGACCTGATGTGGTTTGGCGCTTTGAGCAGGAGGCTGGTCTGGAGACCTTCAGCAGCCCCTTCCAAGGGACATTTCTGCCTTCTATGATAAGGGCTTGGTGGTGCCTGCAAAGTTTTTTGCCCAGGCTGCAGTCTGCTTGTTATTGCCTTTCCCTCATTTAAAGTCTCTCTCCTCCCTCCCAGATTTCACAGATCTGCAGGAATTTCATTGTCACCGAGCTCTCTACCTCTTTATCAAATTGCATAAAAAATTGGCAAATAAATTCAAAAGACATTGGGGGAGATAGAGGAAGAAAAGAGGGAGAAAGACAGAGATGCAAACTTTCTCTTTCTTTCCAGAAAGGAATGCTCACACGCTTTTATTTTCTGTTGTGCTCCCACAAAGCTATGCCACAGGGCAGATCGCCACAGCCCAGCGCATGTCGGAATTCTTGTTCTTTTCAGTATGTCCTTAACATAGAGATATAAAGGCACAAAACCACCATTCATCTTCCCGACATAGCTCTACTCTCCAGCACGCTCCTTTTCCTGAGGCACATGGTGCCAACCACGGCAGACATAATCCCAGACGAGGCAGACAACTGCTCTGACCTGGTATTGTAATTCCTGTGTTCTGGCTCCCACGTAACATTTACGTTCATGACCCGATTTGCAAATCCAGCTGAGGATATAGACTAGGACAGAGCAGATGGAACAGCATGTTATGACCTCCGAGTGGTATTTCTCCTAACGTATTGACTGAGTTGAGAAAGTAAATTACAATGTCAGGCTCTCCAAGATGCTAAAGCAGAAATTAAAGTTAGCATATAAGACCGCCGAGTGAAAGATGTTCCTGTGCATCACAAATACCAGCATTGTCAGCCAGTGACTTCAGGGGGAAACATCTAGCTGCCCATGTTGGGAAGTTGTTGAGGAGAGAATCTGGAAGTCTTACTTAATACTTCACATGTTTAATTATTCTTTTCCACACTTAACGATAAACCCAATGTGCACCCACACAGTGCAGGAGCCGGTGTCTGAAATACCAGCCATTACATCTGGGTTGAGAAAACATAATTTTGGCTTGCTTGGAAGAGATCAATTGTCCCTTTTACACTCCCAGACAGGGATGTTGGCCCAGTGGGTAAGGAAAAAAAGACATACAGGGTTCCAGAGAGTCTTTTGAGCTCTGACTCCATTTATCATAAAATGTGTTTTATTTACCACCATCTTTCACCAAAAACTCCCCAAACCTTCCACGTAAATTCAATACCAAAAGTCTGTAGGGCTTCTTGACAACAGCCCAAAATGAGAAAGAGCTTTTTGATCTTTGTTTTGCTCTTTGACACGGTTGGCTTTCTTGTGCCTGGCAAGCCAGAGCAGCAGCACTGTGAATGCCATTCACATAATTTCCTTTTCTGAAAGAAGTTCAGCACTATTTCTTAATGATGGTCAAGGCTTGGATACCCAACATCTGCCCATGGGCTCATTCCAGAGACAGATCTCTACTGTCACAAATCCCTCACCTGCAGCTGAGCATGACTGGAGTTTTCTGATCCACTTTTCTCCTTCCATTTACAGTGGGGAGATTTAGAAGGAGCCTCGTTACGTTACATCATTAAAAACTAGGCAGATCTTTTGTCCCTGTCTACAGTAATGTGAGCCCGAGAGACTGACAGCATTCATTTTCTTGACCTCAGAGGCTCCACTCTAAGGAAAAAAAAATATCTAATGAGGCTTTTCCTGGGTTTGGCACAAGCTCAGGGACTAGCTCAGATGTAGCCACCCAACATCAGGCCAAATGAATTCAACTCTAAACATTGCTTAATTCTTGGGCAGAGCAATCAGGTTCTCCCTGACAGATAGCAACAGTACTTTGCTCATATTCTTTAAGACTCAGAGTATTAGTCAGCCAAAACCCACTGAGTCATTAGAAAAGCCACCCACTGACTTCCAAATTTTTATTTTTTTTTTAATAAAGAGGTTAAAATCATCTTTGTCAGAGATATGCAAGAGAATTGTGTAATACAGGCTTTCTTCTACAATTTTCTTAGCTTTTCCTACACTTCTGAGCTGAAGCATCTTCATTTTCCCCCTTTTCTCTATTCTTTGTCTCCTACTTTTATTTGCACAAGTTTTTAATCATCCATGAAATTCATTAGGCATTATTGTACACAACTCAAAGCACAACATACCGGATAAAGCAGGGAAAAAAAAGAAGAACAGGGAAGACTGAGCATAATGGACCCACATGGGACAACTAAAATCTATCTGTAATTATTATTAGCGCTACAATTTTATAGGGTGACAATGAGTTAAAACCAAAATACAGCTACAAACAGCAAAGCAATGCAAAACACACCTTCATAACAACCAACCATATTAAAAAGATAAACAGTGAATACATGGCTCCTGATAAATATCTTCACTAGAATCACCATATCAGCTAAATAAAGTCCTACTTGTAATCACACGGACTTTTTTTTCTACAAGCTGTAGTTCTGCACTATTCACTGCATTTCTTCTGTTTCAAGGCTCCTCACTGAATACCTAGAATTTTCACATCGTGCATGATTTTAAATCCTTGCCCAAAATATGTCCGGGCACTGCAGAAACCACCATCGCTTTCTATTTTCTTCTTATATTTTTTCCCCAAATTTTACCTTACAGTAAACCAGATTTTCACGTTCCCTCATAGTTATTAAATTAGGAAATCAGAGCCAAGCAATATGCACACTTTCATACTTTTGGGTCCCCAGCTGTTTCAACAGCTTTATTTAGTTAAAACAGTACAAGAACTTAGTTCCATTCCTAAATTCAGGGCTGCATTCAGAATAGTCTGCTCCCAGTAGCTAATTTAGGTACCCTGACTGCTTTTCTCCACTGACAGTGCAGACAGCCGGGTCTGGCAGCGCTGGATTGTAGGTGGCCTGCATCACTGATCACTTTCTCAAATTCAGATGCTAAAGATAGGCTTCTGTAGAAAAACAGTCTGAATACGGCCCCGCATCTCCGCCAATTCTTCTCCTGTGATTTGTGTTTGCTCAGCTCTGAACCTCTCAAAATCTCATCAAAGATGCTGCAAGAAAGGCTCAGCACTTCAGTGCCTCTTTCCTGGAACCCGTACCATAACCATGTCTCTGCTTCACCATTTCTATCCCTCTTTATTAAGTACTTCCCCTAATGTGAATTATGCAATCCCTATTTGGAAATAATTTGTACATCCTGTTTATATTCTATTTAATACAATTTACAGACTACTGCTTAGAATTGGGCTGGTGTTGCACTATTACTGACCAC
Organism: Psophia crepitans; assembly: GCA_013399095.1. Taxonomy (NCBI): domain Eukaryota; kingdom Metazoa; phylum Chordata; class Aves; order Gruiformes; family Psophiidae; genus Psophia; species Psophia crepitans. The sequence goes on along the minus strand of VWZZ01007707.1, from coordinate 490,362 downwards.
GTAATCTGAGTGCCCTCCAACATAACAAATACTCTCTCTCATTCACGCCATGTTCTCTCCTTGCCTAAGACCTTTTTTTTTCTTCAGCACCTCTTCAAGCTTTCCTGGTTTAGTTGAGTTCACTATGAATTCATCTGTCTCCTTTCTATCTACCAGGTTTTGCTGCAGTCAAAGCAAACGTAGTCAGCTGAGTGACATGAAATTTGGTCTGAAATACAAACAGCTTTGAGAATTTTTGTGCGTGATACTGCCAGCCTCTATTCTAAGAAGTAATCCCTATTTATAAAAAGGGTCACCTTTGAATGAGCAGTGACAATGCTGATAAGAATCTTCAGGACCGAACCTCATAAATGTAATTTTTTGCAGGTTTAGAGAGAACAAAACAAGCAGACAATCAGATTTAGACATCTGTTTTTAAAGGCAACTCTGAAAATTGTCTGGAGACCAAAATAGATTATTAGCAGGAAATGGAGTTTTCTTAATATTGAATCTGATCCTGCTCTACTGAAAATCAATGGAATTTTGTCCCATATTTTCATGGGAGAGGGACTTAACACATTTACTCTCCCAACGACCTGGCAACGCAAACAGAAGCAGAGCTACAGCAGCCATCAAGGAGAAAGCTCAGTTTGGATAAACCTTAAATTTCAATATAAAAGTATTCACGCTGGAGAAAGAAAGAGACGTGGGAAGACTCAGATGTTGGATTTGAGTGGCACTGCTGAACGTACCAGCAGAAACACTCAGCCTTCTGCATGATCCATTAAGCATAAAAACTAGGGGAAAGCAAAGCAAATCTAAAAGGTATAGGTCCACAAGAGTGTGGTTCCATGCAGAAATGTTCACACGGAAAGACTTGGTGCTTCTGTTAGGGATGCTGTTTCCATTTTCATGTCTTCAAAGAAAAATATCAGAATATTTTACCAACGTCAATTAAGACTCAGAATGCTTCTGGGACACATATCCTTATTACACCCATTTTTACAGACTACAATGACACAGAGTTTGACTCATTAAAGGCCAGAAAATGAGTCAGCAAAGAAAAAGAACCCAAAAGCCCCAATCATCCATCGTCTGTGATAACCACTGAATAACCTCTCTCTCCTTCGTCATTAGTCAGCCTTATCTGAAACAAAACTCTTCCATACTTGATGTTTGCTTTTTTTTCTATGTTTGTTTTTCGCTGTGATTGCCTCCTAACATTTCCCAGCCTCGCACACAGACTGATGCACTTAATTTTGACAGACACAAAATCCTTCTTAAATCTGCTGCAGTGTTTATACTGGGATGTATAAAAATGACTTTGTGAAACAGAGTCTCGAAATAGAAAACGAGATTAAAAATATTTTGCACATGAAGACTTCTCTAGGCTATGAGAGAAAGAGAAGAATATTACAAACCTTATTCTATTTCTCCCGATCGCCTAAAGGGGCCCCTACAGCAGAACTATTATCTTTAATCTTATGTTCTCTTTTCAGCATGTATTTTATTTTCTTCTCTCTGCTAACAATACCCTGGCCTCTTAATAGCTCCTGAGTTCACCTCCTCAAAAAGATATTCCAGGATAAGACTACTCTGTATTAGATTTGCAAAGGTTTAGAAACAGCTTGGGTTTTCTCTGTGCTAACAAACACTTAGTGGTAAATGCCTTCTCAAAGAGAGTATTGCAGCAGTGATTTGGTCAGTGTATGAGCCAGTTTGCTTAACAAGCATGAACCTCCCTGGCCTGCCAGTATTACCGCAAAATAGAATCATTTTCCTAAATGGTTTCATTAAAAGGACATTGTGAGGCTGAATAGGAGATATTGAATGAAAACGGACAGAGTGAATTTTTAGTCATGCCAAACCAGTCTGTGGCATCAGTCACAAAGGTTTCGCTGAAAANNNAAAAAAAAAAGCCTCGATCGCTTTATTCGGAGATGAACACATTTGCAACGATTCTGAAAGATTTGCTGCCACAGCCACTGTGGCTGTACAGTGCTCATCAGCCATGATCGAGCCAATTTATCAGAAGAACCCAGGATGAGTTATTGTCTGACAATGCCAAGAGTTACATTCGCTGTGGAAAATCATAATCATCCATTGCTTCAAACAATTCCAGTTGAATTGCCCCCCCCCCCCCCCCCCCCAACCAGCTTATTCATCCCACAGAAAGCCATGATAGGAATATCAAGAAGGAAGAGTGAGCCTCCCAGAACAACTACAGCCTCTCCTCAAAGGGGCGTCACACCGAGCAGCTTGGAAGGCACCAACAAATTCTGCATTTTAATGAAAACCCGGAGAGCATCGTGTGAGACAGCTACTGCTATTTTTAGTGTATAATGATGCTGGAGCAGAGACTGAGCCTCCCGTCCTTTGGGACTTTTCAGCTTTCTCTGGAAGATGGGACATAGCACACTGATAGGGTCTCCTGAAGGAACTCCACCTACACGATAATTTAACATGGGCCATGAGCACAAGGATTTTTCTTGCTTCTTCTTCTGCCTGAAGTCCATATTTGAATTTCTGGAAGACTGAAACATATATCCCTAATGTCCTCAGGCTGGTAATAAGTGTAGTTGAGTGACATGTAGTAGCCTGTGATAAAAAGAGTTGATGATCTGTCCTTAATGTCTAGTGTATCTATATGTGCATTTCCATACAGGAGAGTTATTTATCAGGTACAATACACTTCTTCCTCATACCTCCCCCATAAAACAAGCGTCTCCTTACAGTGTCACCTACACATAAGGCACAATACAGTATTAACATATCATTCCCATCAATAGGACCCAGCTCCTCGAACTGTAGCCGTGCAAAAGCAAAATCCTAAGTTCATGAAGATAAATAAGTTTCCTATGGTGTCTCCCACCTATCTTGGGCAGTTCATGTAGGATGGGAAGAATTCAAATTAAGGGAGATAAATATCGCCTATAGTATACAAGAAAGACAACTGTGCGCAAACTCCTACAGTCACAACTTTACAGTAACTCAGTGGGGCGCCTTTTTATTGTTATCAACATTTTGAAGGCACATTTCTAATGCCAAATCCCTTTTCACTGAGCATGGGCATAAAAACAGTTGAGAAACATGTAGGTGTTGCAAGTGTAGGTGGGTTTTCTGTAATTCATCTTGTTTCACATCCACCATAAAGATAAGTATCAATGCATGGAGATACTACTGGCAGTTGTTTACCTTGCTGCTGATTTATGGCTCATTGGTCATTCAGAGAAATCAATGACATGAATTTAGACTTCCATATAAGTAGTAAGTAACGCAAAAGTATAATGAGGATAAGAGGATGCAAAATCCCAGAGTCAAAAGGCCGAGGGAAAATGAATAGTTTAGTGTGTTATGATGCACAAATGCCTTTAGAAAAGAAAGAGGGAGGGAGGAAGGGANGAAAGAAAGAAAGAAAGAAAGAAAGAAAGAAAGAAAGAAAGAAAGAAAGAAAGAAAGAAAGAAAGAAAGAAAGAAAGAAAGAAAGAAAGAAAGAAAGAAAGAAAGAAAGAAAGAAAGAAAGAAAGAAAGAAAGAAAGAAAGAAAGAAAGAAAGAAAGAAAGAAAGAAAGAAAGAAAGAAAGAAAGAAAGAAAGAAAGAAAGAAAGAAAGAAAGAAAGAAAGAAAGAAAGAAAGAAAGAAAGAAAGAAAGAAAGAAAGAAAGAAAGAAAGAAAGAAAGAAAGAAAGAAAGAGAAGGAGGCTGCCTTATTTCCCTGAGCTCTCAGCCACTTCTCCTTCCAGCTTTCTCTACATTACAGATCCCACATGCATCTCTGTCAAGACAGCCTACATGGTCACGCTGTAAGATACTGTCCTCCAAACCGGGGCCTGAAACGAAACTGAGAGACTAATAAATCATGCTACAAAAAGGAATCTCAAAGACCACATAGTGGGCTCTTTTTTCCTTCCTCTTTTGATTTCCTAGTGCCTTTTTTTTTTTTTCTTTTTTTGGCTTTATGCAATGCTTCTTGCAAAGACATTTGGCAGATCAAAAAAGCTCATAGACAAAGACAATTAATCCTCATCATCCTTAGTGTGACTTGTACTAACCGATTTAGTTTAAAATAATTTCTCTCATGAAACAAGCTTGGCTCAAACCCTGAGATTAAGAAGTGACCGAACTTTCAAGACTTTCACCCATAGTGAATTTTCTTGATATTAAGAGTTGCAGGATATGACCTCAAATATCTATTGATGGAACCTATTCATTCCATACACTGACCGAATCTTCCAATTACTGTGGTAGGGAAGGCTTTTCTGTAGGCTTAACTCTGATGTTACTTGCACTAATAACGTATTTGTCCAACTTCTTTACATCTGTGTAGTTAATGAATTAACAGAGCTGAATCAGACCAGTCATTCACTGCGTCTGCCTATCTAGAGACTAAATTTGATAATAGACTGTGCTCTTAGCAACAGGATGAGTGTTTTGAGGTGGATATATTATGGGGAAAAAAACCCAAACGAGCTCACAAGCGACTACAGCAAAGTCAGGGGTGTAAGAAGGACCGATTCTCAGAGAGGATTTAATTAAGCTAGGCAGGAAGCTTTAGCTACACACAGGGCATATTTATGAGGCATAGAAAAATAATAGGTTGTGAAAACAAAAACAAATTGGTATGTCCTACCCAACATTTGACTCCTGTTCTTAACAGATGATGATCAGTGCATCAAAGACATCAGAAAAAAAAGGACACTCTTGGTACCCAAAGGTTTCTCACACTGTCACTTCCATAGAAAATCTTTCAGTGGAGCCTTTGCTGTGATGACAATCACATCTGTAGCGGATTTAAATCTCTAGGGTTTTCAAGACAACAGTCTTAACCAAGACCAAATTTCTTACTGCCATGGCAATGGCAAACCCTTGCAGCCATGGCAAACCCCAAATTAATCTCCAAGCAAATATTGAAAACTTCTTGCTTTTTTCCCTCTATGTCCAAATGAGTTGCTGAGCAGCTGGTCAGAGTAGACAGCACCGTGCTCCTTACTCCCAGTCCTGCTTTCCCAAATTTTAGATGCAATTACTCCGGTCTGCACTCTGGAAGTGAGAGGAGACTCAGGCAGAAAATCTCAGTAAAAACAAATTCAAAAGTGAGTGATATTTACAGAAAAACAATAATTTGACAGACGTGGTTCCAAGGCAATTTCATAAATTGCTTTCCAAGATCTGGTGGTCTCTGTATCATATTTTGTGCAACTGCAGCTGAATGCCTTTTGTTCAGTGTGAACTTAGTTCAAATGAGTTAGTGTGCCTCCTGTATCAATACCTGCCAATGATTTCACTTAAAAGGAAACGAGGAAATTTCCACCTGGAAATTTCCTCCAGGCGGCATCTGATTGACTATTGTGAAAATACTAGGGCAGTTGTTCACATCCATTTCGCATTTAGTCTAAATTAGCCTTTGAGATTTAAGAATACTCTAGATTTCCCCCCCGCGTCTATCATTTTCTCCTTTGATGCTATTTCTGAGCTGATGGAAATTTCAATCAGAATGCTGTTAACCTCCAACAAGTTAGATATTGGGAAAGTATATTAAGCAGAACACAAAAAACTAAATAAATTTTAGAAGAGTTGTGTAAGGCAAGAAGCAAACTGTAATAAAAGATGGAAGAAACAGTAAGATTGATAGGTAAGACCAAAATCTGATTTAAGTCCAGCACTCACTGGAAAAGAGTGCAGGGACCAGATCTTGCAGTGTAACAACAGAAAAGGTAATGCTTAGATTAAAATAATAGTTTCCATTTCAACTTGTGTGGGCACAAGTAAATTTTAAAAATGTTATGCCTTCACAGTGGTAAATTAGTGCACTTTGCCCACACACATCTCTTTGTTTAAAAAAAACACAAAGTGATGCAGAAGACGATTTCCCTTTTGCAGTGAGACAGGTACAAAGTTTTAAGGCTCTGGATTCTCAGCCCTGTGTTTCAACTCCAGAATTAAATGACGTTATCTCTTTTTTTTTTACTTTCTTAAACCCAACTTTAAAAATATCTACTAGCTCAGGATGCCCTGTTTCATATTGTGACAGATATAAAATTTTTGTAGGTTATCTGCTTTTAAATCCTTGCTTAGAGCTCAAGGGCTGGCTGAGGCAGAGCTACAAAATAGGGCTGAACCAGAAAATAATTATTGATAATCAGAAAGTTTCCTGCTTCCAGCTGGGATAGAAGAACAGCAGCGCCAGCCTTTTCCATGGCACTTCCCCATCTACCTTTCCATTCATGGCCCGAATCTGTATGTAACGCACGTGATTTAAAGATAATTGAGTATCTGTATTCAAAGAGAGATCATTGAAAATCTGGTACATTTGCCAAAAGTATTTCAGAATATTTCAAAGAGGTGAAACCCAGGAGGGTGAGTTCTGAGGTCTAGCCAATAAATTCACTGACAATTTAAGTTCGGGGCGGGGATCTAATCTAAAAAAGAAAGGGAAATTGATTCAAACTGGAAAGTGGTACTGATTATTTGGAGCACGTGAATTAAAATTCAATGGGATGTTGATAAATCAGCCTGAAAATCAGTAAAACGCAATTCACTGAAGATGAAGATAGAATACTAATCTTCAGCAAGTGAATGCAAATGTAAATATCTAGCAGCTAAAAAAAACCCACCCACCCAAGAACCTGGCTTAGGGACCAGCAGCTCACAGAAGGCTCTCTGCTAGCAGACTGCCCAACCAGGCACAAGTCGTTTGTATAGCGAAATACCCACGCGTCCCTCCGAGCTGTACCGACATACGCAGGGAAGTCCAGGAGGGCATCGCTACGTTGCATGCAGCATTGCTGGCATTTCAGCGTGAACACCAGCTTTGGGTTTGGCCCACACTTCAAACCTCAGCATAGGTCAGTGGAAAAAGTGGTCAGAAGATGGTAAGAAGAAAGGTAAGAGCCTTTCACCTTACCAAGGAAAAACCTGGAGGGAGTGCGTTCACTCAGGCTAGAAAATAGAAAAAGGCTGTTTTGGGAAGCGTGGTAACCAGCTCCTACGCAGAAAGATTTTTAAGCCTGATGGGGTTGTAGACCTTAACAGGACTCAAACATTCAATGTGAATTTTGTGCTTATTACATCCTGAGTGTCTGTTTCAGGTAGATTGTATTTAAATTTAAGTTCCCCAAGAGACATAAATTCCAATTTCTCATATAAATTTTTAATGCACTTCCATTATTAAACCAAATTTTATTCCAAGGAGCTTTGTCTCTAAAATTAATCAAAAGCTTTTTTTTTTTTGTCGTACTCCAGATGAAGCAAACATAGAATTCCAGGAGGCTAACACAGAAACCAGACTTCTAAAAATAGACTCTGCGGAGCCTGATTTGCTGTAAGTCGAGTGGGTAGGTCACATATCACATCTCTCTCGGCTGATCAGCATCGGTCAGGTGTGGCTTGAAAGGCAGCCCGAGAGGGAAAGCAAACAGATTGATTCAGCACGGACCTCAGAAACACGCACTGATGTGACAAGGGATACCAGAAAATCCATGAAATGGAGTTATATCTCTATACATTTGAAAACAGAGTTTGAGGTTGGTTCCCCCCCCCTAAGTTTATCACTCTGCATCCAAATGCTAAAAATAAAACTTTTTAAGTTATGAATAGGCAGGAGTCAGATCTCCATCCAAAACAAAAATATACCCTAAAAAAATCTCTCTTGGTCCTCACGATTTGGATGAATGGATTCCTGTCAACAGCACAGATATTTTATGTGAGTAAAAATAACTGGAGCTACAGCCCACAACATAAAGGTCTCCCCTCTGTGCTGGAGGCAAAGCTCAGCAGAAGACCATGGAAGGCGCTCTCTGGTTTCAGAGCATCGAGGCAGCATCGAGGCAGCAATGTTCATCACAGCGGCACACAGACTCTTTGGCAGGAGTCAAAGGGATAACGATCCAGGGGAGGTAACAACGGGGTACAAAAGGTGTTTGCAGATACAGACTTGCCTGTTCCTCCTGACTGTTTTTGGGGTTACTCAAGCCACTGCTCACATTTGAGAGTCTCATGCTATGGATGAGGTCTCATGCTATGAAAAGAGGTTTAAAAATGACATCTCAATCCTTTTTCACAATGCCTGGTTTGGTATGTGACAACTAGTGCAGAAAGACCTAAACAAAGAGCAAAATACCTTTAGTGAGATCATCCCTCTCCCTGGGAGAAGAAGGAACTGGGTCCAAAAAGCCATCTTCTCATTAATTATGTGTATTAACAGAAATGTTAACGCATCAAACAATTTACTTGGCTTCTTATATATTACACTCATGGGACAGACTTTAGCACAGTGCCCAGCAGAACACTTCAAAGTTTTCAAAGAGGGAGTCAGTTGCTGCTTTTGGGGACCTGTTCCCAAGGCTACAGGGATGCAGCAGGTCCGGGCATCCAGCATTCAACTACTGGGCTTCACTCGCCGCTTTCACATTCTTTTCCTTCAGCCACACACTCGAAAAGGGCAGAGTCATCCTTCCACACACTACTTCAGAAATGGAGAGGGGAAAAAAGAACGTTCATAACCTTCACAATGAAGGTTTGTTCCACAAATGTTTTTTTGTGAGACTGAGAGTAAAAGGAAGAGTAAAACAGTCCGTGGATGCTACTTTCATCCTACCTCAGGAATATATAACACCCTCCGTCTGACTCCATTTTGGCTAGACAAGACTGGCTTTCCTCAACATATGAGACAGTATAGGAGTTAGATCACGTGCCTGGTTGAGTTCCAGCTTCAATCCAAAGTTGCTTTTGATACAAAACCAGAGAAAACTTGGCAGTGTCATTTCCCAAGCTTGGGTTCAGTCCCGAGCAGAATTCCAAATGAAACACAAGGTCCCAAATCTGCATGGAGCAAACCAAAGAAAACGCTGGCACCGATGCCAGTGCAAGAAGCGGCCAAGTTTTACTGATACCCACACGGTGCTTCTCTTTCAGCTGCCCACAAAGAACTAATACTGCCTTGTGCATGCTATTTGCACTATCACTGGTACCGAAAACCAATGAGACGGATGTCAAGGAAAGGAAAACTGATGTCAGTTCTCGTGGCAGAGATGTCCATGGGCCATCGCCCCCCCAGGCCACCGCACACTGAACAGAATGGAGCAAATCTGCACTGGGCTGTGCTGAAAATCTGAATTACGAGAAGCAAAAGGAAAATTTCAAGCATGACTAAATAGTTGATCACGTGAAAGGAATTTTAGCTCATGAGGATGGGAGTGATAATTTGTCGTATTGTGTCTACTTATGACACAGGATTGGGGGCTAATCTCTCCTGAACATTTCCTGCGTGATTAGGCTAAAATCACTTAAACCGTGACATCTTTGCTCACAGCAAGTAGGACGTTTATGCGCAGTGCGAGCACGCAGAGATTGAAACAATGCTCTGAATGAGTAACGATGCCAGAATTGCCTCTTGACGCTTTCCGTGATTCAGCCCTCGCTCCTCCCTGAGACGTAAGGCAGGACTGGTACCCACCGAAGTCAAAACAACGTCTCGCACGCCTAAGTGCCGTGACATCATTGCACAGGGGATGCTGCACAGCCGCTAAATAAGCCTATGACAAGCTTGTTCCTCAAATACGCGCGCATCTTCATTAGCCTAAACTAAACGGTGACCAGAGGACGGAGTCAGACCTCTGCAGGCAAGCACTCAGGAGGCTGGTGCTGTCAGTGCACTGGCTTACGGACTGGGAGGAAATTTTTCATTCCCTAGAAGTGGGCAGGGAATCAATAGCTCATTTTTCATGTTACAGTTATTATGCCCAGTGCTCCACGGGTATTGTGTTATATACAGCCTCTATAGCAACGGCTCAGATTCCTCGCTCCTGTTTGCTCTGTCAGTGGCAATAATTGCAAAATTTCCCAGGGCTCGGGAGTGTTTAGCTCCAATTGGGAAATACAATAGTGGACCCAGTAAAAGCAAAGTAATAGCCAAAGAGAGCACCACATAAATATGAAAACAACTGTAGCACAACACCTTTCCAGTTCCATTAGCCTGATTACCCCAGTGGCAACCCAGCTCCTCAAAAAAGCATGCAGTAAATGCTTGGGTTTTTATTAAAAGTGCCTTTCACCATCCACAAGAATTGTTCCTGAGCACTGTAACAAGATCACAACCGTGCACACACAGCTTGTAGACATCTCCCATACTTGTGAGCAGCAGGTTTGGAAAAGTTGATGAGGACTTGGAGCATGACTCTCCCCTCCCAGGATCACCTTCAAGGCAGGGCAGGAAAACCTCATCTATTTTCAACTTCTATTGATCTGTGAGTGCAAAATGGACACACTGTAAGTACAGAGCTGGGGCTGAGGGGAGGGAACGGGCTGGGATAAACTACAACTTACCCTACCTTAAACACATTTTGTCTACCTGAAGTAAAGCAGAGGACTTGCACTTCGCTCAGTGTGAACATAAATCTTGCGTATGCAAGAGTAGAATTTGGCTCTGAAAGGTGCCGTAATTACATGGAAATTGTAAAATACGGTAAGGTACTAGGAAAAGTGCCTTGCTCAGAGTCCACCTGAAAAGTACAGCATCAGAATAAATATTAAAAATAATAGTAGTAATACTAATGGGGAATACAGAGCTATAGTGAAAAGCAATATCTGAAGGCCGGTGGCTGCAAGAACAAATATTATCTGCTGATACACACCAACCTATGGGTCACCCAGACCACAGTACATAATAGAAAATTCTTTTTTTTCCCTTTGGTTTGCAAAAAGCCAGAGCCGCAGAACTGACAGCTAAGAGAAGCCTGCAGCAACAGCAGAGCCGAAAGCAGGAAGGCAATTAAATGGCCCCTGCACTGGGTTTGTCTTTCAGATAAGTGAAACAGGGCAGTGAACGCGCAATGGATTTTTGGTGGCAAAGTCTTCAAGCCAGGTTGAGAATGAAGAAGGTAGTTGACGAAACACCATCTCCCAGCTTTCACAGAATCACAGAATCACAGATTCACAGAGTGTTAGGGGTTGGAAGGGACCTCTGGAGATCATCTAGTCCAACCCCCGCGGCTGGAGCAGGATCACCTAGAGCAAATTGCACAGGATTGCAGCTAGACAGGTCTTGAACATCTCCAAAGAAGGAGACTCCACAACCTCTCTGGGAAGCCTGTCCCAGGGCTCCGTCACCCTCAGAGTAAAGAAGCTTTTCCTCACATTCAGATGGAACTTTCTGGGTTCCAGTTTGTGCCTGTTGCCCCTTATCCCGTCAGTGGGCACCACTGGATATACAAAGAGAGAGGAACACCCTTTAACTTCCATTTCTAACCTCTATAAAAGTTCCTCTGAGAGCTTTCATAGAAAATATAAGTTATTTGCTACACCTTCGAAAAGCAACTGTAAAATTACAAAATTTCTTATCTCTGCAAAACATATATATTCACATATATTCTCATATATACCTGTAAGTGTAAAGAAAATAAGACTATTATTTTCAACCAGATAAACAGTAACAAGCTTGGAGCTAGATCTAACAAACTTTTGCTTCATAAATGAAATTTGCCTGGTTGTGTTTGCAGGAACGTAGAAAACTCTATCAATAAATTCCTTATAGAGAAGAAATGAAAAAGCACTGATGATCGAACAGCAGAAAAAGAATGAGAAAGCTGGTTGGACTCTCACGTTCATTTTCTCCTGACTATGCAAGCAAAAGAGCTATCAATAAAACTAAAAGATAAAAATTGATAGGCTAAAGCAGCGCACAGACTCTAATTCAATTAACCTGCAGAAGTCTCTGCCAAAAGTTTCAAATCAGAGTTGATTTTCATGGGAATTAATACAGTTTTTACCATATAACTCACTGGATTGAAAATGTCAGAGTAGTCTACAACACCAGAGAGTAAATTGATGGTTGTCTTTGGGCAAAAAAACTGCAGCGATGTTCTATCCCCAGTAGAAGGTAATTTCATTATACATGTTTTTCCTCTGCTACAAATATTTAGCTTTGGCCATTGCTGGAGCAATCCCGATCCGGTCCTGAAAAGATGTTATAGTGTTTGCATTATATGCAATGACTTAAAAAGAATTATGCATAAAAATAAAAGATATTAGAGAAAAGGTTTGCAGTCTCAGGAGTTGAGTGGTCAGATTTACCACCAGCCTGTACTGAGGGGGTAACGTCTATACTCGACCAGGCGGGGCTGCTGCACTGTATATGGCAGGCAGTGAAAGGGACCGAAACGCCAAATTTCATTAAGATTCTCCAGCAGCTGCTGTAAAAGGAATTAGCATGAGAAGCAGAGCACAAAGCTATCAGAAGAACGCTGCACAAGTGAATAGAAATTGAAGAAAAATGAGCTCCTTGTGAAATATTGCAATCACTTCTTTAAGCAATAAAGAGATGGTTTGTTAAATAATAGACTAGAACAACTGCAATAAAATAAAAACTGTCAAAGAACCCTTTTTAAAGTTGCTACGCAATCTTCCAATTTTGCTTTCATTACTAAACAGTAACAGATGATCAGATTTTACCATCATCTTGTCTGGACAATATCTTACCACCATTTGAATACATTAGAAAATGAAAGAATACCGGAAGAAGAAAATTTAATATAATTACCACTTTCTGAAAATAGATTGTGCATAACATTCACTTAATATAGCTCAAATAAAGTGAGAAAGAAATCAAGGGTGGAGAAACTGTTTCCTATTTAAGACCAGATACAAATAGTTTGTCCTAACCATCTCTTTGCCACCCATTTCCCTTCCCTGTGTGTTAAACCAAATAAGCAAAAATAATTGTGCCAAAAGAAACTGCACGTTATGGCCTGACCAGGAGCCTCAGCCTTAACTAGTCCAAGGATGATCTGGCTTCACCAGCTACAAACCTTGAGTTAGAGGAATCCTTTCCCGCAACCACCTTTTCCTTCACAAAGAGAATAAAAGGAGAGGAACAGGGGAACAAAACTTGCCCTAAATTGTGTCCCATTGCCACACTGGCTGAAGGGCTTAAACCTGCCCCTCCTCCAGCCAACGGGCTGGCCACAGCATCTTGAAAAGCACAGCACATGATCAGGAAATTCATCCTTCTCGCTCCCCTCAAAGCGTCCCCGACGTGATGTGCAGCAGGAGCCATTCCCTAGCACGATGCCCTCCCCTGCGTACACTGAGAGTAGGTTTTTCTGCAAGCTGGAGAGAAAAAAAAAAAGCCCGTTTTCCTGCAAAAGCTTGTGCTTACTGTCCCACGTCCTGCACCATCACTCCCACCATCACAGCTCCCACCCAGTCTGTGACCCCCTCAAGGGTACAAGAAACAACCTCTGGCCCATTGTTGAGAGCTTTACCTGTGTGGACTTGTAGGAGCATAATTATTTCTTGAGATTTCTGTCCTATTTCATATACTGCTCAAATCAACCACTGGGAGCAGGCATATAAACAGAGCGCATTGCACACACTAATTTCCTTCCTTAGGAAATAAAGCTAAAAACCAGCTTCCTGCCTATATGGGCAGACAGAAGTCCTCTTTCCTTAACCCCCATGTGTCTCCAGCTCAATCTACAGTGATCTTAACTTATACCCCAGCTAAAGAAACAAGCCACATCCTTAGTTACATCAATCATTAACATAACAGTGGCTGATAACAGAAGTGCACAATGTAGATGTATCTGTTTGTCATTAGGACTGCAAATATCCTTTGGCCTTTTATTAATTCTCAATCAGCAGAGAAATAAGTCACAGTTTTGAGGAAAAATTCACTACACTGGGAACTTTCTCACAGCCTTTTACCAGTGAGTAGGGAAAAGGTCTGTGTCCTTTTCTTAACTAGTTTTGACTTCGTTGGGTGCAAACTGAAAGGTAGAATGGAAAAAAATGAAACACCACCTGGGTCACCATTATCTGCTCAGGGAATTGATATTAGAGGCTACTTTCATTTATTTGATGTTGGAAAGGTGCTCCACTCCAGCAAAGGCATAATGACATCCAGTGGCAGAGGCTAAATCTAGAGAAATTAGAATGGGAAATAAAAGACGAATCACGGGGGTGGCTGATTTTTAAAGAGTATGAAAAATCCAGAGCAAAATCTGGTATCCTTCTGAAAATCCTGCAGTCCATCAACCAGAATTTACTAGATGCAGAAATTAAGAAGTAGTTTTGATATTTGGAGACAGGATGACCACAGCAATTCTCCATCAGCCCTTTCAATCATCAAATCTGTGAAAAGAAGGGAGTGAAGAGAAGCAGGATGCCTTAAAGAAGAAACTGTACTGGCACCAGGTGCAAAGAGATTCTAGTATTTCCTTGACGTTTCTTGAAAATATGGGATGACCAGTTGCAGACCCCCGTGTCCCTCAGCACGCAATGCCACAATACTGTTGAGCACACAGTGCCAGAGGAGAACTCTAAAAACCTGCATTCAGTTTAGAGCCGTGCCACTGGTAAGCTGGGCAAACTGGTGGCTCACTCTGTGCTTTGGTTTTCCCATCTCTCAAGTGCAAAGGATGACCTCAATGCCTTCTCTTTAGTACTTTAAGATCTATTGCTGAAAAATGTTCTACTAAAGTGATGTTACTGTTAATCCAGGAAACTTTTTCATTGGTTAATTGTAGATCTTCAATAAAAGAGATAGCACTGTGTCATTTTTCTAAAATAATAGGCTCACACTATAACAGGTATCTGCTTTAAAAATGAAATACTTACTCAAGTGAAGGCAAAACCCTTTGAAATGAGAACAAAAAGCTCTACCTTTTTTTTTTTTTGACTGCCAAATTCTTTCAATGCTTTTCTTTTACTCCTCTGCTGAAATCCAGAATTTAAAAAATTCTAAATTATGTAACGCCAGTTTTATCAATGGGCGCTTTGGATTTTTGTTTAAAAGGTTGCTTACTTGCCACCCACTGCTCCAACGAGAATATAAAAGACCTCTGTTGCATTGATAATCTACATGTCAATTGTTAGGAATACATTTCAGGGAAGTTTAAATGGCACTTAACTTATTGGGAACCACTCTGCAGGACTGCAGGCAAGGTTACAGTAATGTCCTCTCAACAGGACAAATAACATATCCATTCACTATGAGCCATTCCTGTCATGTTACCTCACTGTAATCAGACCTTTTATAATATAATATTCATGTGGCAATTGGGCTAAAAATACCCCCTGCCAAGGTGACTGAAGACATCAAATTGAAAACTTTATTTTGCATATTTTAAGATCAGGTTTTGTCCTGAAATAATGTAGCATATTAATTGAGATTCATATGGGGAAGAGAGAGAATGAAAGCAAGGGGAGGGGAGGAGGAGACGGGCCAGCAGCTATCGCATCTTCATCAATGATTAACCGGCCCAGGCAAAAGCTAACACGATCTTCCTGCGCTCGCCAGAAGCAGAGCACTGTTATTTAGCACCTTCGATTGCATTAAAACAATACAAATTAAAAAGCCAAATGTTGGGCTTGGATGCTGGAGCACAACTGCTCAGCAGCATCCACAAAAATACAGGCAGCCAAGACAGTCCCTGAACTGTGTCCCAGGTAGGTGGACAATGCTTTCCCAGGAGGGGACAATATTGCCTGTGGGGGTGGGCAAGGGGAGGAGGATTTCCTCTAGCGGTAATCCTCCCCACACAGCAAAAGTCAGCTGTTTAGGGAGGTGTTACGGAAGAGAAAAAGACATCTTGGTCTACTTGAAAAATAAGTTTCTAAGGGAACGGGAGAAGCACTGACTTTGTGTATGGAAGCAACGCACAGCCATGGCATTACGTGGTCTCAGAGCTACTACCCCAATGGGTCTCATACTCTGCTTGCTCGGTTTACAAATCAAAACAAGATATTTCGTGTCGTTCGGTCTGCAATCCCAGCCTGGTGCACCGAAAGATCAGCTGGTGACTCTTCCCCACCGGCAGTGCGTCTTCATCCCCGCACCCAGGAGCCCAGAGACCCAACCGAGCTGGCGGCCGTGCTGCTGATAAGGGAAGCGGAGCAGGCACACAACTTGATCTTTCGCTCTCATATTGCCTGCGCCGTGCTGACAGTAAAGTAAATTTGTTTCTGTCAGTTTATTAAATTGATGTAAGTGAAAAGAATCACAGGGGACCGAGGCTGTGATAAGGAGAGGGCAGTTCTCCAGACCGCAACTGCATGCTGAAGACGTCCCGCTTCTTTCTTCCCAAATCCTTCAACGAAGCACACATAACCTTTTGGCACTCAGACTCATCTGAGGCTCAGCGCGCTCCTCTTCCACAGGCATACTGATACACCAATATTCTGCAGACCAGGACCAGTATCGGCAGTTCCATACCAGTGGTTATGTGAAGCTTTAAGCTGGTTTTCCAAAGGGCATTTTGTCTAGAATAACTGCAGCAGTACTTTTGAATTTTTGCAGCTGAACTGAAATAAAAGAGGCGCAATCATAAGCCTCTTAGAACAAAGCTGAGTATCACATTGCATACAAAAAATCACAAGAGTGATCTTTTTCTGCTTTTTTAATGTAGTAATTCTAGTCTACTATGTTGCCATAAAAACCAGCAAGGAACATTCTCATTCAAAAAAAAACCCTGACATTAAGAATTGAACTTTCTCATTTCAAGGGAAAAAGAGCCCCTGCTTGCTGTAGCCATTCCCCTTTTCCGTGGGGATAAAGAAACAATCTGACCATAGCCAAAGAGTACTGCTACTGAGCTTGAACTTTTCACAACTGGTTACAGGAGATGTTTCTCAGGGGTCAGTAGTGGATCTGATACCGTTTCCCATCTTCACCTGGCTGATCAGATGCAACGTGCTCTCAGAAAATTTGCAATGACCCCAAATTGAGGAGGGAGTGCTGTCAAGACGCTGCAGGGTTTTGCAGTTCAGAAGGAGATCCAGAAGCTGGAAGAATGGGCTCCCACAAAATGCACAAGCAAAGTCCTGCATTTGGGAAGGAACAACCTCAGTACCGGTGCCCAGGCAGCAAGGACAGCTAAACGCACGCCGGATTGCTTTCCTGAGAGCCCAGTCTGCAAGTCAACTGGAAGTGATTATTCCCCTCTACACACCTGCCTCAACTGGGATCCCATGTCCAGTTCTGGGATTTCCCCAGTACAAGAGAGATGTTGACAAACTGCAATGAATTCACATGGCTGTGGGCTGCAGCACACAACGTATGTGGAATGACTAAACAAACTGGGAGAATAGGTTCAAGGGGCTTCTCGCCATCAATATCCCTACATGGAAGGAGCTTATCGAGAAGGCAGGGCCAGACTTTTCTCAGAGGTGCACAGCAGAAGCACAAAAGGCAGTGGTTACAAGTTCCAGTGAAGGAAATCTTGATCAGAGACAAGGAAAAAAAGATCCACAGTAGGAGAAAGTGTGGAGTCTCCATCCTTGGAGATTTGCAACCTTGCTGGAGACAGCTCTGAGCAATCTGATCTAACTTTGAGGTTAGGCTTACAATGTGCAGGAGGTGGGGCTGCATGGCTTCCAGAAGTCCTTTCCAACCAAAAATTTTGTACGATGCTCAATATCAAGGTCTTTACTAATGCTTTTTTTTTTTTTTTTATTGTGATGGCTCCTCCAGAAGAAGGCAGGCAAAAGACTCAGCTTTCCATCATTACTTTTCAAGAAGGGAAAGAAAGGGGGGTACAATTCATACGTGGCACTACTTATCCACATCAGTAAGCACTCCAGAAATGGAGGGATGGGAGGAAACCCAAAACCTACAGAGAAGAGATGAGGTGTCCTCCCCATTTCTTCTGGTTTTAAAAAGAGCGTCTTCAGCTTCCATGCAGCCAGGAGACCTCAGGGTGACCAAAAGCAGTTGATTTGTTGTGACTCCGTTTCCAGTTTTCCCTCTGGGGAAACTGAGAAAAAAAAATAGAGGGCAATAGCAAGCACATAGAGAATTATAGACCTAAGGTTCTTCATAATGGCAACTGTGCCTCTATCTCACTGTGTCATGCTTAGATCACTTTGAAAACTAGCACCCCTGCTATGCACCCTGCTGCACAGCGTACGCTCATCGTGCAGCAATATCACTTCAGCAGCCAAACGGTTTTAGAAAATCACTCCTACTTTTCAAGTTGAAAAGATAAATATAAAAAGAAAAATAAATATAAAAATAAAGAATAAATAATAAGAAGAATAGGGTAGGTTCTAGGTAATGGTGACGGATTCCAGAACTCACGGTTAGTGACAGAAGGCTTTATGAAGAACAGCGCATAGACACAAACCTGATCGCAAACACAGAGCAGGACAGTAGTTTTATTCCGTTAGCCCAGATAATAATTTCACTACAGGCTAGGCTGGGGAGCAACGGCTCTAACTGTGCTACAGGTGAGGCTTTCTGTATGGTCCTTTTATATGTAAGCAATTAAACATCGGCATGCTTTGCTAAGTCAACAACTTTGTGACGAGAAGGATTTAGTCTAAGAGCAATAGAGCCTGAAAAGGAAAGATCTTATTGTGATAATATTTTATTTCAGGGTTTTGTCTCAATAATACTCATGTCTTAGTAACCTCAGCAAAGGCTTAATTGACCAGACAAGAGCGAATGACTGCAAGTTGTGCCAGGGGAGGTTTAGGCTGGAGATGAGGAGAAATTTCTTCTCGGAAAGGGTGGTCGGGCATTGGAACAGGTTGCCCAGGGAGGTGGTGGAGTCACCATCCGTGGGGGGGTTTAAGGAAGAGTTGGATGTGGTACTTGGGGACCTGGTTTAGTGGGGAATAGGTGGTAGCGGGACGATTGGACTGGATGATTCTGGAGGTTTCTTCCAAACTTAATGATTCCATGATTAATAGAGAATTTACACATAGCAAAATCATAAAGTTTTCCTGAATTTAGACTGTCTGGAGTTAGATTAATTCCTTTATAATATTCAAGAGTAAAACAAAACCATTGTGGAACTAGTCACTAACAAAGCATGGGAAAGGACTGTGCTCTGGCAATCAGGAAAGTAGAGTAACAGAGGAAAGGTAGCTCTCAAGTATTTGTGCCCCTTCTCCTAAGACTACTAATTGAGACAGTAATTGGGTGGCAAAAGTAAAATTACCCTTCCTTTTTTTTTCATTGTATAGTCACTCACATACCAGAGGAAGAGCACTCAGTTTACTTTGCACTTTTAAAAAGTGACTGAGGAATTAAGGAGACCTGTGAAATACAAATTCAGAAACAGAATTTTTTTTAAAAAAACCTAAAACATAAAAAACCACCAACAGTTTTACTACCTTGCAGCATCCATCCTCAAAACTTGAAATGAGGTAACAAGCAGCTGAATTAAGAGTTGACTACTTCTTTACAGTACTTTTCATACTGCAATCACGGAACATGATTTATTTTTATGAAAGACATGTCCTTAGCAAAGAGACATACCTAAATGTCTTCATTTTTTGATCCAAATTTAGTACCTGGATTTTTTACAGAATACATGAGACTATAAAGCATTGTATATATAGGTCTTCCACACAAGGATCTCTAGTAAAAAGCTCCTAAAGAGGCAGTCTGAAAACAGTAATAAGGAAACAAACACAATTTCTTCATAATAACAGATCACCTGAATAGCACTCCAAGGAATGCCATTTCTGTATAGGTAGCAGAAAAAGGAAAGAAAAATCAAAGTATAAAAATTAAATTAAATGTTTCTGATTTTTTTATTGCATACATGCAATCTATCATAACTCCTTTACTAATTTTAACTGGTGAGTCAGAGAAGTGTCATTGTTCTATCGACTAATCTGCTTGGACCATCAAAACAGCTTTAGTTCCGTTATTCACTTATTTTGTTACGTGATGAATTGATCGGGTTATTGCATTCCTCTCCCTCTCCTCAATGTGATTTTTTTGGGGGGGTCTTTTTGGTGGTGTAGGGGTTTTATTATTTTTATTAAGGTGTTGAGGGAGGCAAAGCTTTCATTCAAACCAGGGAAATTCTTTGTTTTTTCATCTTTAAATGACATTTCTGATAACTCATCTCCCTAACAGTAATATCAAATTGAGCTGGAAATTTAGGAAGAGATATAAAATGAACATTTTAAATTACCTCTTCTTAAAGTTTGAGACTAAAATTAGACATGCAGTTCTCAATAACTGAGGCTGTAGCACTGTCGTGGTTTTACCCGGCAGCTGAGCACCACGCAGCTGCTCACTTAGTCCCCCTCATGGGGAAGGGGGAGAGAATCAAAGAGTGAAAGGGAGAAAAAC
>VWZZ01007707.1:445170-470219 GCA_013399095.1 Psophia crepitans | reverse complement strand
CGCACCCTCAGTCATCCCGCCGGCGGAGTGGTGCGAGAAGCAGAAAAGGCCTTGGCTCTGTGCAAGCACCGCTCAGCAACAGCAAAAACATCTCTATGTTATCAACGCTGCTTCCAGCACAAATCCAAACCACAGCCCCATACCAGCTACTGTGAAGAAAATTAACTTTTTCTCAGCTGAAACCAGGATGAGCACCAAGAATGTCTTGGGTGAACTGAAGCAATTAAAAGAGGACAAAAGCGTGGACGGAATTCCTTCTCCTGTGCACTATTTTCTTTCCTGTACTCATACACAAAAAAGTGCGAAGACTTTCATTGAAATTGAAGGATTAACACCACCATGGAACAAGTATTCGTTGCTAAGGAGAAAGGATTTGTGAGGGCAAACCAGCCACCATCAATCTTAAAACTCTAGCCAACCCCAATTACACATGCAGTCCTTGTTGACACTCCTTCATTTCAGAGTTAGAAGGACTCATCCTTTTGCTAACACAACCGGACAGGAAAGTTTATATCAAAGCTATAAAAAGTAGTGACATTTTAAGAAAACAGAGGCCTATTAATTTTTCCACAAGCTAAAGTAGGCCTTTGAAGCACAAACCAAAATTAGACACAGAGGGTCAACTTTAATCCATAGCATTCTGGGCCCCTACAACATATCCAGAATATTACGAAAAGTATCCTAAAATCTTAAAAACAGAGCAGTTGCTGGCCATGTGGGGGAAAAACTGGCAATGCTGGGTTTGAAAAAAGAAAGGGGGGGGTGTGGTAAAATGAGAAAACCTCTTTATGCCTGAAATGAAATTTTAGAAAGCAAATTCTTCTCTTCTATATTTCTATATGCAGAATTAGCTCTTCAAAGGCCATCTTCTTGCTCTTTGGGTGACCTTTCTGCTGTAACATTTCATTGCCTGCCCTGAAGGGTATCTTTTTAATATCTTGTTAAACGGGAAGGGAAACGTGCAATGCGCAAAACACTCCAAAATGGAGGCACTTCTGCGTCAGTAAATACTTCGAGGATATATGAACTGCAAAAAAAAGGGTCTCGTATTTCCAAAGGCCGCAGATATTTATAGAATGCTTTCTATAAGTGTGTCAGGAAACTGGCTCCTACACAGTAAAAGAAAACTAAACAGTGAGGTTTTCACTGACTGCTGCAAATGTTGTCAAAGAGAATATCATTATTAATACAAATAATACAACTATTTAAAAATAAAACGATAGTGGCCAATCCCTTAAAGTCTTTGAACACAGCCCAACATTTAATTAGGGATTCCAGAATGCAGAAGAAGAGGCTCTCTGATCAAGTATTAAATTAGACGATCATTTGGGAACATCTTTTAGTATCGCTATGAAATAATATGCTGATCCCATCCACCTATAATGGACAGAAAAACAACTTTTTCAAAAACATATAGAAGAGATTCTCTTTCTTCTCACATTTTTCCCGCAGTGAGAATTTGGATATGCTTTTTCTTGTCAAACAATGCTTCCCTCAGTTCCTCCCCTTCCACAGGACACAGCAAACTTGAAAGTCTCCTTTGCCTAAAGAGTTTGTGCTGTATTTGCTGCAAAAGACACCAAATTAACTGTATTCAGTTAGACTGCATTTCTCACTTATTTTTTTCTTTTGAAGAAGACCCTGGCTAAGATTAACAGGCAAGCAGAACACTGCTTACTATTTTAAAGGCAATTTAAAGAAAAAAAAAATCAGGCTTTGGTATTAGAACGCTGGTCTAGTCAGAAAGTTTATTTAAAAAATAAATCTTTGGCAAAAAAAACAATGCAAAACCCCAAGGTCTTTAACACACAAGATTTCTAACTCTCCACTTTCATCTTTTCTGATCTGTTCAGTAGCAGCAAGTGCCTTGTGTGGTCCCTTCTGCTCAAGTGTGCTTGACAGGAAGACTGTCAAGTTAAAAATGATTTTTTTTTAAAAGATAACTTAAAAAATAATTAATTCCTACAAATCACTGGGACAGCAAGGGAAGAGAAGCAGGAAAGGAAAGGAGGAGAATTTACCACCCTGCGTGCTCATAAAATGGATCCTTAGGAACAGCAGGACAGTAAATTTCTCCAACCCCGTGTTGCTCTGTGGCGTGGGAGCACCAGGCTCGTGAAGCAAACCAGAGTTATGAACCCCGAGACCTCTGCAGTTCCCTTCCAGAACAGTTTATCTGGCAATGCAACTCCTCTAATCCAAGCCACATGTCAGCCTAAAAGCAATATGGTGCACCAGGCAATTCCCAGTCAGTATGCTCATAGTCTCTAAAAACCTGTATTCCTTTTGAAATTGCCAGAGAAATGGCTGTGGAGAGGCAATACTGATAGAAAAAGCTCATCTTCCTCTTCCTCGTGCTCCCACACACTTGGCGAACATTCAGTGAAGAGCCTTGACTCACTACAAATTTCACTGGCAAGCTTTTTGGTTTCAGATCACATTTTTGCCCCTTTTTTAGATATGTCTATCAAGTAAAACTTTATATTCCACCTAATGCCTTCATTCACTTGGACATTATCAATTTCAGCTTTAGCTCTCCACCTTTTGACCAGACTGTAAAATAAACATGTAAAAGATTATTTCAGTCTCCTCTAAATCAGCTCTGGAATAAGAGTTAGGTGACTGTGGCTTCCAACAGGAACTGCCCATGACAGCTCGTCAAATAATTGAGCATAGACATAGTGGCAATCACCGAAAAAGTCACTTAATCAATTAATAATATTGTATTTATTATTTACTGCTCAAGTATTCGTGAATGTAGCTGAGAATAGTTTCTTGAAAGACATTAAAAACCAGGAGATAAATTATTCCCTTGAGTAATATATCCTATGTATTTTAACATCTTTATGTTAACGTTGCTACTGAACCTCTATGTCCTTTTGAAAATAAAACCATCTTCAGCTTTTAAGTTATAGCTCTCTGCACCTGTGTGATTCTATACACAACTTTCAATAGTTTGAACTTAGGCGACAGATTTTAAGGTTTTCAATTTACAACCTGACATGTAATTAATAAAAACCTACATTTTTTGCTATTATCCTTGTTTCAAACATACAGTTACTTAAACCATAGAGGCACTACCAAGCAAAAGCAAGATTTTTAGCACTTATGAGAATAAACTACTAGTACAAAGAGACATTTGCTTACATTAAGAAATGATCTAATGTAAATTGAACAGCTTTTAAAGAGCTACGCAGTTTAGGCTTCTAACAAAACATAAGGCTCAGGTTTGCTCTCTGTGACAGAAGTGCTGTTCTACTAGATTTTGCTGCTGTATTATGTTTTGATGGGAATGTCACCCCGCACCCACAGTGTGAATTATATGACCTACAGGCTGTATAATTTTGGATGGGCATCTTGATTATGACCTGGCCGATGGACATAGCTGCTCTGCTTCACACTCCTGGTCCCCCAAAACCTAAACCTGGTCCTGTTGCAGTGTACCATGGTTCCCCCTCCCCTTGCAAACTGACTACTGAGAAACTTAGAATACAACTTTATGAAAAACATGAGATTTTAAATTTTTATTAGTCAGGAAGTATTTTAAAAGGTGACATTTTAAGCCTCCATTCCAAGCTTAAACGTACAGAGATTGCTAGAGCAGAGTTGGGCATTTGGATGATTATTAGTGACAACATGCAGACTTCGATCTTTGAATGACCAACTTAAAATCACTATCAAACAACTCTAGGACCCAGCATGAAAACGCTGAGATGTTTTCATGCGGTTCTGTGTGAACCATCTGTGCGAACCATGTGAAACTACCCTCACACAAACTCCTTCAGTATCACCTCAGCAGACGTGAAGATGAAACAACTCAAGAGAGGGATAACAGTGATTTCTTGGCTTGCTAGATTAGAGGTCCTATCTTTGGCCTAAACCTGTGCTGTTGGGCTTCCTTTCCTTGCACGCTTCTCAGAGTCCTCAATTTGTTTAAAATGAAAGTAACAATGACGATGGTAAAAAAGAGTTTTCAGTTGTACTTGACTTTCAAGGTAGGGAAGAAGCACCACGAAAGTGCACTTCCCTTATAACACTGCAGGACTATCAGAAACCATTCACAGCATGTGTAGATTGTACATCTCCACAGTCCATATCTTTAAAGCCCTGTCCAGACAGTTTATTTTATCTTCATTTTTAGTGCAGTATAAAACCCTGCAAAAACCAATCCCCAGAATGGGAACCCCAAGGAAGCCACACAAACAAGACATTGTTTAGACTATGGAGAAAGGACAGAAATGGAAAACCATAAAAGCGATCCATGAGATTAAGTTTCTAAAAAAAAAAAAAGCATTCCTGCAGGAAATCAGGCTTTCTTATATGCAGTGTATTTCAATATGTGCAAAACCATTCTGAAAAAAAAATAAAAAATTGGCTACGCTACAGAGCAACCTCAAGTGATTTTTTTGGGTCCAGTTGCACGTTTCTGTTCATCATACAAATGTTGGAAACACAAGCAAAGCCTACACAATTTTTCAAAGTGTCGATTTTACTCTGCCAATCCTCCCCATCCAACATACATGACCGCCACAGAAATCATAGAATCACAGATTCATTAAGGCTGGAAGAGACCTCCAGGATCTTCTAGCCCAACCGTCAATATACATCATCAGGTCATGAGGCCTGAAAAGTGAAACCAGAGTTTTTAAAAAGCTCTCACCAACATATTAATGACCTCTCCTCTCCTCAAAGGACCAACCCTCTGTCGCAAATAGGAGACCTGATGGTTAGTCCATACCTGAAGAAAGGAAAATCCATATTTGTTTTTAGTATTTGTGACCTCCAGCTTAATTTTTAGCATATTAAGGGAAATGCCACACACCAGAGGAACTAACTGAACATGCGGAGTAACCTCCCATGATTTACTGCAAAAATTTTGCCTTCCTTACCCCAAAATGGTACTTACTGTTAAAAAAAAAAAAGATAACTTTATGAAGAAAAAGAATATTTCATTCTTTCTACCTGGAGATAACCCAAAACTCAATTAAATTAATGGAGTTATGTGCACAGAGCAAGAATGCACAGGATTTTGCAGACATCGGTTCAGAGATGAATGAGGCAGATTGCTTCACTCCTCATTAATATGCTGCATTTTAGTTCATGTCTTTCTCTTCAGATAGTCACAGGCATGGTATTTTCTTTCTTCTGACTTTATTAAATTTTGCTGCTATCAATTTTTCATTACTTTCCTCTCGGACATGCTCTTAAAGTCAACCAACACAGTCACTCTGGCAGACCCAGACCAACATCAAAGAAGCCCATGTTTATGCCATATAGTCCATACAATCCAAACGTACCACAGAAACAGAATCACAGAATTATAGAGGTTGGAAGGGACCTCAAAAGATCATCTAGTCCAACCCCCCTGCCAAGGCAGAACCACCTAGAGCACATCACTCAGGAAGAGGGACTTCCTGAGCCCCATCCTCCCAGTGACAGTATCAAATCATCACACAGGGAGACAGGAGTTGAGAGAATGGGATGTCACAGGAGGATTTTAATTAGCCCACTGGGAAATCCATACTCAAGCAGTTACAGAAAAGTGGAAAGATAATAGATATGAGACACTGGAGAAGGATTATATCAGCTTTTTTATGAAATTCATTCATTTTTCAATTCCTCCTCGCATTAAAACTAAAGAGTCTTACAAACCTTTACTGTGACAGCTGTCCCCGTTCACAGCAGTAGTCTCAGAGATTTCTCACCCAAATGCCTGTGCCAGGCCACAAACAGACAGAAGTAAGTGCAGATTATGCCCATCTTTGTCACATTCCCTCTTCTCTTTACTGTCAACAACTGGAGTCTCTTTTTTGGTGTTTGGACGGTCGGTTCACCACATCTTCTCTGTTAACGCACCCATGCTGTGTCTGCTGCAGTAGGGCTGGGAGCTCTACAATAATAGTAACTCCAGAAAAAACGTGTTCAAATGGGGCACATCGATTAAGACTTCTACTAAGCACTGCACTGCGATTACTTCTAGCACAGCACTTTTCAGTATACAAAACCAACTTTATGCAATGAGGCACTGGGTTACCAAAGTCAGCTACAAGTGGTAGATGTTTGCTAGGTAGATACTCTTCTAGTACGTATTTTAACAATGTGAGGCTAGAGATAGGGGAGTATTCAAAGGGAGAAATGAGTATTTACATAACTGATTCCACTTAGGAAGGAAACAGCGCTGGGCAGAAGTTTTGTTCATCCCCTGGCTGAATGGATAGACGATTTCAGTTTCCTGACCTGTGTACATAATTGCCTTTATTTGCCACTATAAAAATTTTATTAACATTCAGTTCAAACTTCTATTAAAATTCAACCAATCATGACATCAAACACCACTGTCTGAATTTATACAGATGCCTAAAGGAAGAGATAAAGGCTAAAACCTCTTATCTCCTCCAGTATTAGACAACAACAGTCTGTCAGAGTTAGTTCACAAGTTTATCTCATAAAAAGTTCATCTCCTTGAAAAGGGCAGTTTAGTATGCGAAGGGAGCACAGGAAGAGAAACAACTCAATGTAAGAGGCCACAATAATTGACTGGGAACTTCTAAAGAGGGAAGAAAGCAGGATTCTTCTTGTTCCCACCACTGACTAGGCAACAGCTTACAGAAACACCATCGCAAATCATCGGTGCAGCAGGGATTTACAAGAAGAGGAATCCTTCCAGTTCAGACATTATCCCTGCAGAAATGCAGAATAAGCAGCAAAGTCTATTGTGGTTCCCCACATATCTCCTCCTTCAAAAGTTCTTACTTCTTACAGGGCAACGAAAAAAGAAAACCGTAGGTTTTCTGGAAAGCCAAGAAGTTAATTTCTCCTCCGAGAGGGATTCATAGAGTTTCTCTATGATATTAGACACTCTATCACACAGTTCCCACCACCACCATCCACACACCAACATCCCAAAATCTGGCTGCTTTTTATAAGATATGCTTGTGGCTACCATTTCCTGAAGAAGGGCCTGATGCAGACAGAAGTTTAACACAAGGCATTGAAGATGAAATATAGTGATATCAGGGAAAAAAAGACTGTGTCTCTTCTTAGCCTCTCAGAATATTGTTATACTAGATTTAAAGACAGCAAGGTCAACGGCTTTAGCTGTACAGAGAAATTACTACATATTTGCAAAATGAAACAGAATTCTGATTACTAAGGAAAGGAAGACAGGGCTAAAAATGCTTCCTGAATGCCAACTGCCGAGGGACAGTAGTGAAGAACTTGTCTTTGAGCATGCTGAGACACAGATGACTTGCACAAAGTCCATCATTTGGAAATGTGCTCCCATCAAAGTTCAGCGCTGTGTGGCAGAGCATGCCATTTCCCTCAAAGCTGCCTTTGAAATCCAGCAGAAATATCATCAACTCTGTATGACTTACAGACTTGCAGTATAAAATGATCGTTTTGGAACTTTTAACTTTGATCTCAGCCGTTTTCATTAGAGAAGCCTGCGAATTGCTCAAGTAATGTCCACAGAGAACAACCGGTAGCCCCCTGGAGATGGAGAGGTTGAAAAACTTTTGAAGACAAAACTGCTCTTCAAACTGGTGAGTAAGCAGGAGCATATATCTGAAACTTGGACCCAAACATGGAATGAAAAGACTAGGAGGAACCTGCTACTGGAAGGGCCCACCACAACAGACAACTATCGTATTATGAACTCATGCCTAAACTGAAGCTGACGAAACCCAGCGAAAACAGGAAGAACCAGAGTGCTGAAGCTACCTGAGTACACGTCAGCTAAGATATATGAATAACATCTTACTCTGCTGGAGGTATGGAAGCCTGAGATACATTAAAGCTCCCAAAGTGCCCTTTTTATCATCCTTATATACCTTTCAAGGTACAAACTACCTGGATGGTCATGGAAGGAGAGAGGCAGCATACGGAATGCCAGATGAGCTCCTGGATGGGTATACTTGCTATGCAAACCCAAATCCTGCTGCTCCCTTGTTCTGTCAGGAGGCCCTGAGTAAAAGTAGAAGGAGTGCTCTAGTTTGGACATCTTCCAGTCAGCCAGAAGATATTATAGAGCCAGATCTATACAGTTGCACAGCCCTATTAATTCACCATGCAGTTAGATCTGGGGCTTCTTCTCCATGAAGTTGACTGTGATGTGAGAAGCCCAAGTTGCCTGCCTAGACCTGAAAGCAAATAACAGACTGGATAAAATGCAGAGGCCAGCTTGCCCGTGGAGAGCGTGCAGCCTGGCAGAAAGAAAACCTGGAGAACCAATGCCTTGCCCTGCTGCCTTGGAAGCGACAGCGTAGGAAAGCCCTTTGGCTGAGATCATAAAAGTAAATAAGAACTGAAAGGTCATTGCCTACCTCTTGTTTCCTCAGCTGGACACCTTTCCACCACACGCGCTGAGTATCTGAAGATTATTTTGCCTTACTACTGAAAGCTTCTACCTCTTCAACAGCCTGTACGCAAACTGGCAAGCAGACCACGACTGAGCTGCAGGTGCAGACTCCTGACGTTACGGATTATTAGGTTTCCTCCTGTTTGTTTTCCATCTCAGCACTTTGTAATGCTACCAATTAAGGGCTAAATTTATAATGGGTGCATTTTTGTAAAAGAAATTTACTCAACACTTCTCACTTGTAATACGATTATTTTTTTTCTTACCGTGTCCTAAAGTGTTTTACAAAATTAAAAATTGTGGCTAGCTCCAAGACAGGAACGAAACACCGAAACCTATTCTAAGCAGCATGGCATCAATTACCAATTACTGCAAAAAACTATTTATTTAATATGTCAAGGCTAATTGTGGTAGCCCACCCAACACTTCCAAATAAATAATTAACAGCTGAATTTAGGAGCATGAGGTAATGAAATTCTCTGCTGCTTATAAGATGTTTAAAAAGCACATTAGTTTTATGTCAAAAGAGAGGAGCCTTTGCATAAAGAACATTCTATTTGTGAAAGTATGAATGTGTATGTATAGGAGAGGAGTGAGACACACTGGAGAAAGAATAATTCATTATTTACTTTTAGTACTAATTTTTAAAAATTTAGACAGAGAGCTTATACAAAAAGTATTCTACTTTTCCCCTCCCCCCAGAAACCCAAACTTTAGGGACCTAAAAGTGGGAGAGTGAATCTGAGTCTCTGTTACTACACTGATACGCATTTATTTGCACCAAGAAAGCTTTAAAACAGTCCCTCTGTAGTCCTACATAGGAAACATTCTACACTGTAAATAGTTAACTGTCCCACAAGCCTATTCCCATTCTCAAATTGGCTTATGATTTTGGATCAAAAGACCAATTGGTTTTTCCAACAATTTGAATTATTTTAAAAAAGTAAGTGTGGTTTTCTTGTTCAGGGAAGGAGTGCACCTTCTCAAAATCATAACAAAAGTCACTACTTCAGATAGAAATGGTACCGAGGCCCATCCCACATCTGCCTTGTAAGAAGTTACACATTTTTAAGAAAACTGACAAATGTCAGGGCAAGTTCATAACATAATGTTGATGTAGCCCATCTTTAGATACACAGCTCTGCAAATCCTGTGAGGTTTGTAAGGAATGACAGATCTGAGAGTGACTGCTGAAATACAAAACTTTGTGGGTTTACTCACAACAGCTCTAAACACCAAGCTTACATTTTCCACCCTTGCAAGTACTGGCAAATCTTTGTCTCCCCCAAATACCAACTACATGCATCGGAAAGATTCATCTTCTCTCTGGCAGCAAGCTATGGTCAGGCTCTAGACATGTTTTTCAGCATATTGCAAAGATTGTTCCAAGTTTCTACATATGTTTCTTCCAGGTTTTGTACAGCTTCTCATCACAGACATCTAGTCCTATCAGGATCGTAACAAGAGGCAAGTACAGAACAAAACCTGCAATATTTGTAACGTCCCCATTTTCCTACTCATATGTATTGAAGTCAAAAGTCTGTTTAAGTGCATCTTGGGTGCTTCTGGATAATGCACATCCTGAAGGTTTCTCAGGAAGCACTAAGTTAACCAGCCGCATTCCAAATGCGCTATCTGATTGAGACGAGATACAGTTCTTACATTGTCCCTAACTGCACTATTTTGAAATACAAAATCCTCAGAAACATAAATAGCATCCTAATTTGACAAATAAATTCCATTAGGAGCAGCTGGGAAAAGAAGCTAATACCTGAACTATTTTTAATATCAGGTTTTTGTCTCCCCCCACCCAATCCCCCCTGAAATTTTTGTCATTACCAGGTTAGGATGTTGCCTCTTCAA
Source organism: Psophia crepitans (assembly GCA_013399095.1). Taxonomy (NCBI): domain Eukaryota; kingdom Metazoa; phylum Chordata; class Aves; order Gruiformes; family Psophiidae; genus Psophia; species Psophia crepitans. Next base: position 459,997 of record VWZZ01007707.1, on the reverse strand, counting down.
GACTGCAAAAACCTGATTCTCTCCAAATCTTGTCTCTAATTTCCTTATGTGATATCTTGGGCAGGTGCATTCAGCGTTACACTCTGAACACTTTTAACAGACCAGTGCCAAGCAATTACCCATTATTTCCTAATGTTCCCAGTTTAATCAGATTTTTTGGGTAGTAGTAGAATACAGAACTGAAATAACCTGATTTTCACTCTAAGACTCTTTTTTAGGCCTATGAAATACTTTGCAGGTTGCTTTCTTTCAAATTATCACCAGCATCATGTTAAAAAAAAACACATCACCACCCAAACCCTTTTATGCAACGCTGTTGGCTTAGAAGACCAAGCATATGGAACAGGCTACTCGTTCGGGAGGTTGTCTTTGTGCCAGTGTATGATGCAGGCAAGAACAGACAAGACTTGCTTTTCATTTTTTTCCAGCAAGAAGTTCATAACTGAGCCTCACCACACAAATCAGTATTTGTAGAGCTACTCTTACCATGTAAAAGTGAACACTTGATATTTTATACCGTTAAGAATGTATTGTAAAATAAAAAACTGCAGCCACAGCGTATCAGTGGGTTAAGTTCACCTGAAGCCTTGGAGTTACATTAAAGGCCTCCTTAAAATAGAGAAGAATTACTAGAGGTTGTTATGAGCATTAGGTATAGCAACCCTTTACATTGTAAGATCTGCAAGAAAGCTCATCACAAAAAAGATCATAAATAGATTGATGTTATTCCCATTTAAGTATCTCAGACTGCAAGCTGGAATTAATTAGGTGACATTACTGTTACTGAGCTGCGGTTACTGTCAAACTGTCGGGGAGAAAAAGTATAAAAAAGACCAAATGTCAGAGTTTTAAAAAGAGGCTCGTGAAGAAAATATTGCACAGAAATTAGATTATATCCCTTTTACTTCTTAGCAAGCACAGACATAACAATAAATAATAAGTACAGGGGAACTGTTAAGGACAACGCAGACCACTCAGAGGGCTGGGATCATTCAAAAAAAAGCATTTGTTGCGATACAAACACATATAAATGAATACCTCTGTGTTTCTTCAAGTAACAAAGGTTATTCTTAGAGAGTGGAAGACCTGCCATGAAAATCAGTAGTTTTGAAGCTGGTGTAGGAGGGTTATGATACAGATCCATAAAATCGTGAGTGACATGGAGTAGGTGAGCAGGGAATGACTGTTCACAGTCTCTTCGATCAGAAGCAGCAGAGGAAGTCAAACAAAAGTGGCAGATGGCACACTGAAAACAAAGAAAGGATAATCCTTGCCACACAATCCACAGTTAAGCTTTACAGTCTCTTGCAAAGATAAGTTCTCAATGTAGAAGGTTTCCTTGGGTTCAAAAAACAGTGAGTGGACAAAAGGATCAGAAGAGAAAGTCATCGAGATCTATTACAAACAGCACCACTACTTCTTGGGTGAGCCATAAACTGCGATGGCAATTGTTATGAACTGCTGTGCTCACTTTATTCTTCTGCCATACTCCAGGACCTACCACTGGGTGCTGTCAGACACAAAATCCTGGAGCAGATGACTCTAGTCTAACCCTGAAGGACATTTCTATGTTCCTGCATGTGAAGAGTCACAGGAAATAAGTAGCTTTTAATGTCACATTGCATTAAAAAAAAAAAAGTGAAACACATAAACAGGCAACAAGCGGAAAGAAATAATTTACTTTTATATTTGCCATTGGTAAAATTAACCCTTTAACCTCAATGCAGTTCTGGTGTCTCTTTTTTAGAGGGAATGCAGAACAATAGGGAGGCAGAAAAAAAAAGAACACCAAAACTGAATGCTGGAGGAAATATTTTTCAGTGACAGACTTAAGAAGCTTAATTTGTTTAGCTTATCAAAAAGATTGAAAAAATACTACATTAGTGTATCTCTATGGAGAGAAAATGAAGAGCAATAAAGGACTCTTTAATTTAGTGGAGAAACACGTTACTAAAAGTACCGACTGGAAGCTGGAGCAGGAGAAGTTTTAACTAGGCAAGAAAGAGGGGGTTACGCTTATCCTGACCTCTTCATGCAATGACCCTTGCCTTTCTACAATCAAACCCAAGCTGTTGAGCACAACGTATCAGCAAGGAGTGATAAGCTCCCAGAACATTGAGGAGATTGGATTGAATGGTATCTTTTCATTGAAGATGTTTATAAATCCTGTGGACTCATGGATATTCATTTGGAACGGCTAGTGGGAGAGAAGGAAAAGACAGCAGTGAGCTGAGGCTTACCATGGGATCAAAGAGAGAAAGTCTGTTGTCAAAACTGGAGAAAGAGTCTGACAAAAAGAGGCACCCAGCAGATGTGAAGGGTGAAGCTGGAAAGCCTGGGTGGGAGGATGAGGAGTGAAGGAAGCAAAGGCTGGATGTAAATAACTCAGACTAAGGCCATCACTGAAATGACCCAAGTGGTGAATGACAACTGTAGCTTTAGCTGTGGTGGCCTGGATAAATCAGGGAATACGGGGAACTAGCCCCTCGCCTGAGACAGAGATTCAGTCCCTCATGGTTTTCAGTACATTCCTACTTCTCAGGTGCCTTCTGAGGATAAACAGCGAGGGAGGATAGGAGTCTGGGGTAACACATACTCATGAAGATGTCCATGGAAGACAGAGAAGATGAAGACAAAGAATTAAGCCTATAGCAAGAACAGAAATTACAGCTTTTCTAGATATCATAGATATAAAACAGATGACCACTGAGTTGTTTTAGAAAAGTAGAAAGTCTCTGGCAGGGATCTAGTTTTATTGGGTCAAAATAGCCATTAACAAAGAGTTGTCTACAGAAAAGGAGATAATTTCCCAAAGATTTTCCTTAAATATAATGCTTTATAAAGAGCCATCAAATATATGTCGGCTTGTACTGAATGTAAAAGGGAGGAGAGACCCAATGAGAGGTCTGCAAGAACTAGTTTTTCCATCTTCTCGGACTCAGAGCTTTTCATAAAACTGATTTACTGCTCACTCTCTCACATATTTACTTATTTGGCAGACTAGTTTCCCCAGAAGGCAATTTCAATTCAACAGTGCCTGTACAGCAGAGACAAAAGCTGGTAAACAGGGAACGATGGATGCTCACTAACATAAGACAGTGTGAGAATGGGATGGCAAACACCTCATCTAGAATTCTTCAAAACAAATAGAAGAATATAAAAATATTCATTACCAACTAAAGAAAGAAGCCAGCATCAAAAAACAAATGGGAGTTGAAGCGAGCCAGGGAGAGCAGTGTGAAGACAGAGGTGATGTGGAAGCAGGGATGGGTGTGTCTGAACTTGTGCTACCACACAGAGATGGCATCTCGCGGAAGGAAAAGCAGTACGTTAATCTCTGTATCACACAGGAGGCAGAAGTCGAAAACAGTTGGCGACTTTTGCGAGCAGAGCGTGGGCCTGACGGCACTGCCGCCGCCCCTGCTAAGTGAAACTTAAATTACATCCTCTTAGTCCATTACTGTATTGTGTTTCCTATACCATTTTATGTCATTTTAAATAACTACACCCAGTGGGTCTTCAAGTAGGCTGGTCCATGGACCAAGAGATTTCACTTAGAGCTGTTTCCTTCTGGTTTTCCTTTTCCAAGTATAATGATATTGCACGAAGTTATAGATCCCCGTGTAGCTTTGAAGAATTTCTGTGAAAAGCCCAGCAGTGGGCAGGGGTGAACTGGACAACATACAAATCTTTTTCCATATTACTTCCTTGACAGTCATCAGTACCCAAGAACAGAGGCAGGGAAAGAGAGGACTATTAGGCTTCCTGAAGCTTTGCTGTGTAAACTGGAGATGTTAGATCCTAGATCCCAGTCCACCCCATTGTTCAGTTCCACTGAAATCCAGAGCTGTGAACCTACTATTATTGTCATCTCCTTAGGATCCTGAAATCCACCACCTCACAGTTACTGCAGCTACCGCTGCTCCTGACCTTCACATCCCTGTCCAGTTCTTCCTCGTTTAAAATGTGAGGTCCAGGCAGATCGTGTCCGCTCACCAACTCCCGAGTCATCTGTATCTGGAAGCTGTCACCAGTGTTCTCCAGAAGCCTCCTGAACCTCTTGTGCCCTGCTCTGCTGCCCTTCCCGCAATTTTTGGGATGGTTAAAGTCCTCTGTGAGGAGCATGACTGTTCATAGAATCAGACAATCAACAAATCATAGAATCACAGAATATCCCAAGTTGGAAGGGACCCTTAAGGATCACCAAGTCCAACTGCTGGCCCCACACAGGACCAGCCCAATCAGAGCAGATGACTGAGAGCGTTGGCCAGACACTGCTTGAACTCAGCCAAGCTCGGGGCAGGGACCACTGTCCTGGGGAGCCTGTTCCAGTGCCCGACCACCTTCTCGGTGAAGAACCTTTTCCTCACATCCAACCTAAATGTCCCCTGTCACAGCTTCATGTGAGGCTTCCTCCAGTTATCTGAAGAAGGTCCCACCAGCTTCTCCCTGAACTGGCAGTCTGTAGGGGGACATCCAGCACAGTATTGCATCGATTGGGCTGCCCTCTGGATCTGACCCATCAGCTCCCAGCTGGTTCATCATCAGCTTATATTTACATCCTTCTGTCTAAATACTTTGCACGGGTTTGGGTTTGTTTTATGTTTGGTATTAAAACGAGAGAGTGACAAAGTGCTCTGGTTTATCTTCTCTATTTAACTGCACTCTGCTGCTTCCAAACTGCGCTTGCAGGGACGACGCTTAAACCACGTCAACTTCAAACGGAAAATAAATATAAAAATAGAAAAAGCTGCATTAAAAACTATAAAGAAAATCCTTAGTAAGGAGTCACAGCTGGAAATGCTTGTTGACCATTGATATTTTGGAGTTTCCCTGATCCTACTAAAGTTCCTTCCTTTCTCCCAGGGCCACTCACTGTGAAATCAGCACATTTTAGATTCGCATTTCTGTAGCCAAAAGCACGCTCCTGAACTCCTTTATTTTCCATTGCTTTGGGAAATTCTGCAAATAAAGTGTTATTTTAACAGTTTGCATGAAAACATAGCAGTGACTAAGATCCATTACACTCCATTTCAAGCCCAGCCACCTAGAGAATTAGCTAAATGCGCACAATTTACCTCCCACGCAAATGAAGATTATGGTTAACTCTGTTGAAGTCAATGCAGTTAAGTCAGTGTGAGATAAGACAAACCGGAGTAAGGTCTGAAACATTCATTTTAAAAAGCAGGAAATACATGAAATAGAAGTAAACAGACCATAGGCTTTCTGCTGGAGAGCACTCTAACAACCACCTACATGAAAAAAAGCGGAGTAGGTGTGTGTTGGTTATTATTCATATAATTAGGATGTGGTTCAAAAAATTGCATTTTTATATATGAAAAGTGACATATTAAAAATACGCATCAGCAAGTTATGTAATTTTAATTGCATAATTGAAAATTAAGGTTACACACCTGCAGTTTTTCCCGCGGATAAATCTCACAGGGCACAGAAGCTGAATATTACAGAATTTAGTGTTGCTTTTAAGGCTATAACTTCAATATTTGATGTACAAAAAGCTGCAAAAAGATCAGAGTTTTATCTGAAACAAGAGACTGTTGGACCTAGCTTACCTTTTCTAAGGTGTTTTCACCTAAACAAGGTAAAATGAACAAAACAGGCCATTTCTTCCTCAGATATCAACGTGCATAAAAAAGGCTAAGTTGAGCTCTGAAAGTCTTAACACTGCCAACAGAGAGCAGAACTGGTAGGATGTAATGGAAAGGGCTGAAGGAGAGAAAGGTGGGAATAAACGGAGGTTAATGCATGAGCTCAGGGACCAGCAGCCGGCCGGCTGAAGTGGAGGTGGTACAATGTGACAAGAGTGGCCTGCGACCGGTGCCAATTAAAAGAGATGAAAAACTGCTGGAAAAAGAATCAGGCATTAATTTAGGAAGACCGACTGTGAAGTGAGTGTACTCCGAGCTAGGAATGAAACTATGTCTGTGGTTAATCGAAAACACTGTAAATCTTATTAAGCAGGAAGTCTAAAGAGGCTTTTCTCTCGTTTTGTACCTAAGAGTCTGAAAATCATTGCATTATTAGATTAGCTTACAGAAAGGTAGTCATTCAATATCCCAGTCTTATCCATGGGGGGAAAAAATGTTGAAAAAGAAGATTTATAAAAACCACCGATGCCAAGGCCTATAATTGGAGAAAAAGGATGGTTCAGCCCAGAGTTGGGCTAACAAATGCTAGCCCAGGGAGCTCAGACATTGAGTTCAATGGGGATTATAAAGCTTAAGAAAAAGCGGTACTAGTCAGCTATAGTTCAATTTTTTCCAGCATTAAGACAAGAAGTATTTGCCAGCGCTGGCTGCAATTGTTCATACTCACCATACACTTTCTGTCTGCCCTTAATCAGAGCAGAGGAGTAAATGTTCTTACCTAAAATCAGTTCTCACTTCTTGGTCTAAGCGAGACTGAGAATGAAAAGAAAAATGAATCAAGAAGGCAGTTTACAGCTTCAAGATTTAGTGACAATGCTGTAGTCAAGGACTTGGGAGACCCAGGCTTCATTCCTTGCCACAGTACTCTTGCACACCTTGAGGCACGCCGTGAATTCTCTCCCCCTGCTTCTCAGCTGCACAGCAGAGATAAAAGTTCCTCCCTAATTCAGGAGAGCGCTGTCAGCCAAAAATTCAGGGGTGCTCAGACATAACCACATTCTAAAAAGTCAAATCTTAAAATTAAAAATTCAGGAAAGGACTTGTAGTCAAAACAATGCTTTAGCACAAGCTAAACTTACAGATTTATTTAAACCACTAAGGAATAATAAAAATGTAAAGGTACTTTAATTTCAGCACATTCTCATGCACTGTCCTAAATCCAGATAAACTTCTTGAATGCAGCCAAAGTATGTTCATTAATTTGTGAAGATGCACAGCTGTCAAAAGAAAAATTAGCTGAAAGGAGTCCAGGAATTGAACTTCCAAACTAGTCTGATTTAGTTAGCAGAGCAGAAATAGGAACATACCAGAAGGTAAAAATAACTTTCATGATTTCATACAAATTTGTAACCAAAATTCATGTTGTTCTCTAAACTATAAATCAATTTACCACCTTAGTGTAATGCCAGCTAAGTGACTTCATACTTAAAGCAAACCAAGCATAGTCTCAATGACTGTGACTCACTCGGATGAAACAGGGAAAAAGATCACACACTTAGATTAAGTTTTCTAAACCATCAATATATCATAACCAATCTGCTTTTTTTTTTTCAGTTGTTGAAGGATAGCCTCAGAAACCAGATATCAAAATGCAGGAACGGTTAAATATTTTTCTATCTGCTCTTTGCCACTGAAATTTAATCTCATATGCTACATGCCATCCATGAAGGTATTAGAGAGCTTCAAGTCCATCACTTTTTAATCATATGCCTGATGGACTTTTAACCTCTAGTAGTAAAAAAAATCCCTAACCCATTGAATTTATCTGTCGTGGTTTAGCCCAGGAGCAGCTAAAACAACCACACAGCTGTTCATTCATCCCTCTCCCCTCCCACTGGGATGGGGAAGAGAATGAAAAAGGAAAAACAGTAAAACTTGTGGGTTGAGATAAAGACAGTTTAATAGGACTGAAGAAGAAGATAGTAGTGGTAGTGGTGGTGGTGGTGGTGGTGGTAGTAGTAGTAGTAGTAGTAATAACAATAATGACAACAACAACGACAACAACAACAATAATAATAATAATAATAATAATAATATACAACACAAGGGATGCACAGCACAATTGTTGCCCAAAAAAAGCCAATGCTCAGCTAGTTCTTGAGCTGAACTGTCTACCAGCCCACCCTCCTGTTATACACGGAGCATGGTGGTGGAGTCACCGTTCCTGTGGGTGTTTAAGGAAAGGTTAGATGTGGTACTGAAGGACATGGTTTAGTGGTTAATAGGTGGTGGGGGGATGGTTGGACTGGATGATCCTTGAGGTCTCTTCCAACCTTAATGATTCTATGATTCTATATGGAATATCCCTCTGGCCAGTTTGGGTCAGCTGCCCTGGCTGTGTCCCCTCCCAGCTTCTTGGGTGCCTTCTCATTGGCAGGGCAGCGTTAGACGCTGAAAAGTCCTTGACTGCTTGGCAACAACTAAAACAGTCTGTTATCAACATTATTCTCATCTTAAATCTAAACCACAGCACTACACCAGCTGCTAGGAAGAAAATTATCTCTCTCAGCCAAAACCAGGACAGTATCTTAGCAGTCTTTTGGAGATCTTTTTAGCTATTTCCTATATATCAGCAAACATTCACTATCAGGTTGTTTGTCTGATAACCGCAATATCTTAACATTTGGTTGATTATTTCCAATGTTGTGCTTTGCTTTTGGTTAGCAGTCATGTTTTCTAAAGCTTTCTATAGCATTGCACATGAATAAAGTGGGAAAAAGCACATGGACTTTCAATGATAAGCTTTAACCAAATTGTTAGGCTGCTTGAATCAGAAATGTTTCAGATTTTTTTAACTGAGTATCGCAGAATAAGCTCTGCCCAATATCCTACACACAGGCAGTGCCTACTAGCAGAGACATATAACATTTTACACCGTATTTACAAGTACAGTATTTTTAATTGACTGTAAAAGATGCCAGTTAAAAGGCAGGATGCCTGCACCAGTGTCAATGGGGTCTTCTCTTGAAGACATCAGTACAAGCCACTGATAAAAGTCAGTGGGCACCTCTGTGTCCCCATTTATGGTGCTCCATCACTGGCACTTGCTAAACAAGTTCCTGTAATATCACACTATGGAACAACTCTGTATTTCCAGTGTTTAAATATAAAACATCCTTCTTTATCGACATATGATATAGGAAAAAAAAAAGGCAAATATGTGGTTTCCTTCTGGGAACAGCATCCTTTTAAAGCAAAAATAATATATTCTTAGTTGAGAAGTAACAAGTTCTTGTTGTCTCCAATTTTTCAAGCTCCTCTTATTTCTCTTTATCGAGTCTTTGATGATATTATACTTATTGTGCTGATACAACTTAATAGCTTTTCTACTGGCTCTGGTGAATTACTGACACGCATGAAAAATTTTTCTATACCATTAATGTCACAGACACTTGATTACAATTATTATTATTATATTTTAAAGGTGGCATGATAAGCTGTTGGACAACGAATCCACACACTGCATAACTTCATGTTGTAGAAAACATTGAGGAGTTTTTCTGATTGCTTTCTATATGCTGTAAAAGGCTGGTTTTCCTCTGTTGTGTCATTCTTGTTGTTTAAGGCAACAGGGTCTTCCATTATTAACAAAAGGTCTGAATCACTTGAATAGTCAAGATCCTCAGAAACAAGGTTTTGTGGAGATCCATCCAGTTTCTATTCCTAAAACACAGGATTTCTAAGAAGTTTTTTCCAGAGATAATAATGACAGTTATGAAATGAGTTTAAATATACTATCTTGGGATAAGTGGGAAACCTTCTGGTATACTCTAAAACAAATAATCTTTGAATCAAGAATGGTAATGTCCTAGTAATGGCAGCTTGAGAACATTTTCCCACATGAATCTCCAAAATTACTCGTCTTCCTTCAGCTTTTATTTATGTCTTTGTAGTGCCTATGCTGCATTCTTTGTTATGTTTATCTATCTTGCAGCTATAGATGGAGACCATAACTATTTAAGGTATAAAGCGAGGAGTTATTTTCCTCAAAGATAATCACAAAGTAGAAGAAAACTTAGGGGGAGGGAGGGGAGAAGTGTTGTGTTGTACATGCACTGAGCAAAACCAAAATAAAACAACAACAAAATGCCATGACGTGTTCATTCATAAGGTACGTAGGGCTTTTTCCTATACCACTGCTAAGGCACCTCTCCCCGTTGTAGCTACGCGCCAAGAGAAACATCATCATACGCTGTCTGCATAAGAGCAGATGTATTCCATGAACAGCAAGAAATGGTTTTGGTTCCAGTGACCAGTTCCACCCATTTTCCTAATCTCTCTGACCTCCAGATTTCCTTATAAGCCTTTGCAACTCGAAAAGGTCATACAGAAAAATGCTGCCTTGTACAGAGGCAATGGTTGTTAACAACCCTGGATCCTTTTTTGGCTCCAGTTTTGATTCAAATGTATAGCCTAACATCTAACCCTAAAGTGATGAGAGATGTAAATCAACATATTCTCTTGAAATTCACTTAAAGCCATAAAAGTCTTCATTCAAAATTTGGAGAAAAAGATCCTAGCACTGATTGCAGGTAACTCCGTAGTGTGGTCAACTGGCTCATTACTGCATCCCAAGGCAGAACTGCATCATATCAAGAAGACATTTCTTCCACAATTTTATTTCTATGACTACCAAGCCTGCAGTTAACCCTTTCAGCCATTCGCTCCAAGTGATTATCTAGCGCTCATTTTCACTTTTTTAATAAGCTGACAGAATGCTGCAGACAAATTGATTCACGCAGCTACGCAATTGATTAATTCCAACTGGAAGGCGATCACTGTTGCCATGCAAGTCAGCAGGAATCTTGATTTTGCTTGCTTTCCTCCTCCTATCTTTTTCACAAGCTCAGGCAGAAGGGAAGTATGCTGTTTTTGTCAAGATATCTTTGGGAGGGATAAAAATTAGCAGAGGTACAAAGTGCTTTCACAGCACAAATAAATAGAACAATCTTGCATGCATACATAGGGAACTAGAAAGATTTAACATCTAAACCTCTCTTAAGGACCGTACCTGCAGCGTGCCCATTACAGAAGGGAAAAGGACACTTGTAGGCAAGGTGTTAGCAATGTCAGAGGAGTGGAAAGAAAGCAGGATGACTGTCAAGCATTTCCAATCCTCCCTTACATGCTTCCCCATACATATACGCACACAATTCGTGTCAGGTAAGGAAGCCTGGAAGCCCTCGTCAGCTTCACAGCAATGTGTTTTTTAACATAAATTCTACATCTGAGAAAATGAAAGAAAAGTAAGGAAACCTCAAAAAAAATGTCATGATGCATAGAGTCTATTAGGGAGTTGGGAAAAATCGCAGCACGCAAAGCAAATGGTTTTGTGGAGCTCTCTTACAGATGGTTTTCATACACCCTGCTTGGAGTTTGAATATGGAAAATAATAGGAACTGAGATGAAGCCATAGCAGGTGCCACATATGTATTTTGAGTCAGATCGTTGAATAATTGGGACCTGGAAAAGCTTGAATATCTAACAAGATTCAAAGCCATAGAATAAGCCTTAATTTTTACATTTTCTGACTCCTTCAAGATTTGACTTTGTGATTCAATCTTCACTTTCCTGACTTAACATTCTTTCAGTGTCATTTTCAGAAACGATAGAGTCACACATCGTCTCCAGCAGCAAACTGGCTTTTGGGTGTCTCATCACCAACATGGTTTAACAATGCATCAAAGAAAAGCTGACCAAGAACCTCATTGCTGAGATTTATAGCTACACAAATCACGGCCTCACCTTGAGTCTGTCTTGAATATAAGAAACTGAATTTTTCCATCCATCTGCAGAAATGGATGTGGTCACATTATAGCTGAGGATTCTGTGCCCCACTTCAGAGAATAACAGCTTCTTAGCTGTGCTTAAGTAAAATGCAGCATTAGACTGCTGTGGGATATTTCATGACTAAGAAAAACTACCAGGGGGAGTTCCCAAGTATGCAATTTAGTAGACTACATTCACTTGACTTTGAAAGAAAGCCATTGAATTATGTCAGACTAAAATATGCTGAAGAAATAGTTATAATGTATGTACACAACTGACACAAGCCCATTTAAGCAAGACTGCCACCGGAGGAGACAGTGTTTGGGTTTCATTTCAAACAAAATTTATTGTAGATGTTTGATGTGTACACAGAAAGGCAGAGGCTTTCAGTGGTGGGGACTGCAGACAAAGATGTTTATTGTTTATTACAGTCATTGGTATTTTGTGACAGCCACTCTCAAAGCTCTGATGTTTCTAAGGTAGGAGTCATAAAGTCATAGAAACATAGAACAGTTTTGGTTGGAAGAGAACACAAGGATCACCCAGCTCCAACCCTCCCCACCACAGGCAGGGACCTACACTAAACCAGGTTGCCCAAAGCCCCATCCAACCTGGCCTGGAACACTGCCAGGGATGGGGCCTCCACAACTTCTCTGGGCAACCTGTTCCAGTGCCTCACCATCCTCACAGTAAAGAATTTCTTTCTAATCCCCTGTCTTTTAGTTTATACCCATTACTCCTTGTCCTGTCACTACAATCCCTAATAAACAGCCCCTCACCAGCTTTCCTGTAGGTCCCCTTTAGGTATTGGAAGGCCACGATTAGGTGTCCCCAGAGCCTTCTCTTCTCCAGGCTGAACAACCCCAGCTCTCTCAGCCTGTCCTCATAAGAGAGGTGAGTCCATACTTTCTAATACTTTACTCAGCCCTCAGATATGCAGTGATTCAAATATTTCTTAACTGCTTTCTAATTAAATCAGGATGTTATTTTTCCTACATTTGCTCCAATTTAAATATTTGGTTAAATACTTTTTAATTAAGTCAGGATATTATTCACAGGAGAAGTCTGATACTTCATTTATGATGCAGAGCAGAGCGCTACTTTTCTTTGCTAAGAAGCAGTCTCAAATCACAAGATTTTTCAAAATTATAACCTAAAATCTGAAAGTCTGAGATTTATTCCTTCCCTGTTGACCTTAATGAACAAAACTTAAGAATTAATTTTAAAATTTGGTGTCTGGGGTGAAGAAGCCTTCCATCTTCAGAATACTGTCTCTGAAGAATACTTTTTCATGGAAAAGGTGTAAGAATTTCTGAAACTGTGATGTATTAATTTTCCAGCAATCAAGCTGCACTGAAAATAGCAATGAAAATTGACATTTGACAACAGTATCAACATTGCATTATTTAGTGCTGACATTAAACAAGTAATATATTTTGCTGCCACTGCAAAGCCTTATACTGCATCTATCAAGTACTTTTCAGGTTTCCTATGCAGTCAAAATGTTAATCAAGTTAAATAGTTACTGGGCACATCCTGATTTCATGTTTCCTTTCATTTCAGTACCTGCAAACTTCACTTTCAGTTATTAGAAGCGAAGTTCAAAGCACTATGTGGTGTCAAAGGAGAGGAGGACAGAGGCCACGAGAACCCAGTTATCATGAAAATGAAGGATCAGCCAGCAAAGGTCTCGAAATCAGCTCATTTGGACCCAAGTTAAACAAAAAACCCAGAGGCAGGGAGATGAATGTTAGGCCACACAGACTTCCCATTTGCAAGATTAAATAAAGGTAATGAAATAACTATTGTTTTTCTGCTGCACAAACTAAGTCAGCCTCTACTCTCTGAGTATTATTATGCTACACTAATATGCAATACTATACTTTTCCACTATTTTGAAGAGTCTGCAGGAGTCTGGTGGTAAACATTTCATTTTACAGAAGGTAACCCTGAGAAAGGGATGGCAAGTAACGCGCTCTAGACCATACGATAAGACAGAAGCATCTATTAAGGTAATTGCTTCATCCTCAGGATATTACAGCATGCTAACGTTTCCCTACGAAAACTCAAAGTCTCAGCCCAAACGCAGCGTGAAAACACGGTGCATAGCCCTAGCTCCTGGACAAACAATATTATTCTGCTGAGATATCGGCAGAAACTGCAGAAAATCCAGAGTGGCCAGCGATGCCTTTCTAGCTGAACATTTCTCCAGGCTCTCCAGATACAACAGCAAGAATCTGCACCACCTGTTTGCGGCATAACGAGCTTCCAGCGCTTTCACTATTGTAATTCACTGCTGAAACGTGGCACAGCACCACGCAGCTCTTCAGGGCGGTACATGAAATCCCTGCAGCGGGCAGATGCTACGACGACAGGGCTGTCTGCTCCCCCAGGCAAATATTTTGCTACTCTGATAGTTAAATTCTGTACTCCCCACTGGGGGAAGTCACGGCCATCTAAGCAACTCCTCTAAGGATCTCCATCTCTTTTACAATAATTTGTTTGTTCCCCATTGAGACGTAACACCATGCTTTTCATGGCAACTGTTTGCTTGCTGGTCTCAAAACACTCCCAAAGTGTGGGTGTATGAGGAATCCTGCTACGAACCAGAGCAAAACTCATCCTGTAGCAGAGGGCTTGTTGGGGAGGATGATATTACACTTGGTCTAAGCATCCTTTTTTTTCTTCAATCAATGTTCACGTAAAGAAAATAGTCAAACATTGAAGACAAATGTGTCTAAATATTTGAGATAATCTGACATATAAAGTATTACCAGTGTTTCTTCAGTATCTTCAAGTAATAAAAACCAGCAGTCTGAAGCCAGAGGCATGCTAATTAATGTATTTAACAAAGACTGATTTAACTGCTGGATTCTGCACCTGGGTAGGGGCAGCCCTGGCTGTACATACAGACTGGGGGATGACGCGCTGGAGAGCAGCCATGGTGAAATGGATCTGGGGATCTTGGTTGATACCAAGATGAACATGAGCCAACAGTGTGCCCAGGCTGCCAGGAAGGCCAACTGTGTCCTGGGGGACATCAAGCACAGCATTGCCAGCTGGTCCAGGGACAGGATTGTCCCACTCTACACTGCACTGGGGCGGCCTCACTTTGAGTACTGTGTGCAGTTTTGGGTGCCACAGTACAAAAAGGACATAAAACTATTGGAGAGTGTCCAAAGGAGGGGAACAAAGATGGTGAGGGGTCTAGAGGCAAAGACATATGAGGAGAGGCTGAAGTCCCTTGGCTTGTTCAGTCTAGAGAGAGAAGGTTGAGGGGTGACCTCATCACGGCCTATGGCGTCCTCATGAGGGGGAGCGAAGGGGCAGGCACTGATCGCCTTTCTCCGGTGACCCACAACAGAACCCGAGGGAATGGCATGAAGCTC